>ML781609.1:692783-709313 GCA_009831015.1 Picea engelmannii | reverse complement strand
TATATATATATATATATATAATTTATTATTATTATATACATAATATAGTTATTTATAAATTTTCTTATTTATAATATAATTATATAAAAAAAACATAGTTTAAAATCTATATATATATTACATTTAAAAGTGGAAAGAAAAACATATTTTAAAAAAATAGAGAAGTAATACAAATGTAAATTAAATTTAAATTCAAACTTTATAATTTATTTATTAAATATAATTATTATTATAACTAATTTTTTTTTAATATATATATATATATATATATATATATATATATATATATATATTTCAATGAAATACTATATTGATTTAAAATTATGTCTTAAATAATTTGACATATTTTGTTACTTAATAACACAACTATAGAATTTTGAGATCAAACTCTATGTAGATTTTACATAAATTTAAAACTACAAAATCACAAAAGTAATATTTTCAATTACCATCTATTAATATTAGCTTAATGATTAAGAACATGTGTTTCCTCTTAAGAGGTCACAGGTTCAAATCCAAAGGGAGGTAGGGTATGTATACCTTCGTAAAGATATCTAATAAATAAATTTGAAATTTATTTTTTTAATTATAAATTTTTAAATTTTTATGTAAATTTTCTTTAAATAAAAAAATTATAAATATAATATTTTAATGTAATTTTTTTATTTTATTATATATTTTACAATTTAAATTATAAATATAATTATAAATGTATTTTATATATTATTAATTAATATAAGTTATCTATTTTACTTTAAAGAATATAAAGATTTAAAGCTTAAAATTGTTCATGAAAAATCTTTATATTTTATATATTGAAAAAGATGTTTATATTTTATAGATTATTAATCTAACATCTAAGAATATAACGAAGTAAATTTTATAATTTTTCATGTAAATTAAATTTAATATATTGATGATAATAATGGTCTCCATTGGATGTAGCTAGGGTGGTTGGGAGAAATGATTGTTACCCTCCCCACCCAAGTTCAATTCCTTGTGAGTGACATGTTGTGCTCATAAATGGGTCTATAAGATGCTCTGAGCATCGATATCATGTGTCATGAACCACATGAAATACTACTTAAAAGAAGGAAATACTTTTGATATTGTAGATTAGGGTTCATCACCTCCTTGTAGTATCTTAATTTTCTCTTATCATATAATTCTTTATCACACCACTATCCTTCAATTTAAATGTATTAAATATTTTTAATATTAGTGTTATTCTACGACTAACATCTTCCTCAATATCCTAACGATTTAGATCAGACATAGCATCTTTATGCCAACCCACTTGAGCCGCAAGTGTTTTTGACTAGATTTATCTTCCATTGTTCTTGTACATCAAGTACCTAGTCATAGTCATTCTCTCAATGAGAAAAAGGATCACTTCTATGAGGAGGATTTTGATAGAGTGTATTGCCTCTAATTTTATTATTATAAGTTATAAAATTCTTTTGGATCTGTTCTATATTTCTCCATGATTCTCTAGTGATGTTCCAACCCCAAACTTCAGTAACATATAAGATAAATAGGATTTCAAGGAGTCTCAAATAGGAGTTTCTTCTGATCCCAAAGCCAAAGGTCCAATGATTTACAATTATTTTCAAGTCCATAAATATTCCCACCCTCCATTTATCATTTTCTCAATGCTATAGTTCTAGTTAAGCTTGTGATAAAGATATATTTTGAGACATTTGTAGGTAGTCACTTCCTCTAAGTTGTTATTGTTATACATGAAATTAGCGTACATGATCTTTTTGGATTTCATTATTATAACCTTGGTTTTTCCAATGTTAACAGTTACACTTATATTAGAGTAAAAATCCTTGAGAATGTTTAATTTCTTATTGATGTTATAGGGACTCCTCGCCATAAAAACCATATTCTCAACTTAAAGAAGGATGATGAATATTCTAGTGAGAGATGTAATGACACATCCTACTTCTTCCAAACAACCCTATAACATGTTGATGCATTTGCAAAAAAGGGTAAGGGATAGGGGATAAGCTTTCTTAACTCATATATCAAAATTAATTTCTTCCAACCAACCCTTTGTGTTCCTAAACTTGACACTAACATTCTCACATAGCCTTATTATAACAACTCTCAATCCAAAACTAAATTTTAGCTCTTCTAATCTATTTGAGAGGTTAGTTTTGGGCACCATATCAAATCATTTTCCAAAATCAATGAAGAGAAATATGATATTGATTTTGTTATTGTGGCACTTCTCCACAATGATCCTAAGCATAAAAAGGTGGTCCACAATTGAATAATAACTCTTAAATCTATCTTGGAGTTTATCTCATTTACTATGGCTTTTTAGCCATACACATATCTTATTTTCCATAGTAATTCCATATAACCTGGCTAAAACACGACTAATCATAATGGTCCTAGAATTAGAGGAATTGTTTTTATCCCTTCTTTTAGAAAAAAGGAACATTGAGGTCTTGAATCTATGATTTAGGGAAATCCTACTTGATTGCTAAATTGAAATGTAAGGGATGAGGATATGTCATCTAATTTCTCTATATTCATTCTTTCCTTTTGCGAGCTACTTAACCCCAAAATATGTCTTCTAAAGAAAAACAATCTTCCTTTGTAGAAATGGTTTCAATGTTGTCCACGACATTAGGGGATTCATAAATATTTTTTAGGAAAGAATTCTAGTCCCTCAAAGGAATCATATTGTTTTCTTTAGTTTTATGAGCACGAATTTACCTCCATATTTTTTAGGATCTAGCTTATAGAGATGTAAAAGCTTCTCTTTCTTTCTATTTATATAGTACATTTTTTTCTTTTAATTAGGGTGCTATACCTATTTATCTTATTGGACTTAAAGGACTCATTAGAAGCATCCCTAATGGATTTTCTAACAATCTTATACACGTTGTCATACTACCGGTTGGTCATTCTATTTTCCTTTTACCCAACACCTTGATAGAGAATTTGTTAATGGAAGTAGACATGGTTATTGTAAAATTACAATGGGGGTCTTGAATATTGTCCTTAATTGGTAGGATATTTAATTTGTTATTTATACCCGTTAGAAAAATATCAACTTTATTTTTGTCGAAGATCAAGTGGTTTTGGTTATCAAAATTCTCTTCTATGGGGTTTTTGTACATCAAAAATTTAGAGTTAAGATTAAAGGTATATGATCTGAATCAAGATCATGGTCATTTAAGATGTCAAAATTTACTATTTGGTTAGAAATGGGATATTAAATATCACATAATCTATGACTCTACTGCTAAGCCCATGAATACAATTCATCTATTTGGATTTTGGTAACTTATTTGGACGATTGAAATTATTAGATCTTTAGAAATGAAAATCTTGATCAACTCAAACTCGACTAAATTCTCAACCAAGTATTTATAGTTTCTTTTGTAACTGCTAGCTAAAATAAGGTCCTCATCTAGCCATAGATGATTATGGTTGCAACCATTTTTTAAGATAATAGCTTGGTTAGTTCATGTTATAGCATTAAATTCTACTAGCAAGAGGATAGAACCTTCATTTGTCAGCCTATGAATATCATGTTCTAAGCCATTGTAGGGATAATTTTTACCTAGATTGTTTTTCTTATAAAAGGTAGGATTAATAAGTGAAAAATAACATAATGTTTGATATAAATCTTCTTAGCATTAATATATAAAATCTCCAACCACATGTACTAATTGAAAGGGTGTTTCTTGTGAAGGATATTGCTCTTCTTTATGTAACAAGCTATGCCTCCAATCTCTCCATGATAGGATCTCTTGTTACATACCAATGGAAAGAAAAATACTTCCATGTTAGGGACCTTGGATTCTTCATGCTCCCAATTTCCAAGAAGTAATATAATATCAATTACAGTTGGGATCCAACTTAAAATGAAACCTTTGCTATATGGAAATCCACAATAGTTCCAAGGGAGGATCTTGAATGTCTCAATTTCCTATTTATTATTATATTTTTTTATCGCTATCCCTTAAAATAATTTTTCTATTTCTAATTATTTCCCACTTTCCTTCCTTTTTGGTTTGTTTTACCTTTTCAACTTCCTTCCTTAATTTAGCTATATTTTTTGGAATACAGACTCCGTTTTTAAATTTGCCTAACCCTTTTAGACTCAGAGTTTTGATGAGTGTGTCATACTTATGGTGATTATATCTTACCTTAACATGAATTAAACTATTTTTATACTCAATTGTTTTTCTCAACCTTTTTTATTCTATGAGGTAAGTTGTTTCAATTTTTTATTTATTTTTTACTTGTTCCTTGACTAGAGCTAGCATGTCCTCAACTTTCTCTTATTTCAAACCAAAAATTATGAGGTTCAAGGCTCTTTTGTTATGCTCATTATCTAACTCTATAATGTTGTTCATTTCCCCTTTGATGTGTTTGATATCCAATTTACTTTCTAGACTATTTATAGCCAAATTGTTATTTAACTTTTCTTCTATCTCTTTAATATTTCTTCATTTTAATATTTTATAGATTATCAACCTCTCCTTCTTGGGTTAGTTGTGTTTTTTCTTGTCTTTGCTTGTCCATTTCTTGTAATCTAATCTCATTTTTTCTAGTTTATTCTCCAACCCTATATTTTTATTATCTATTTGTTTCTCAGTCTTGTCTTCAAAAGATGCAAATTAATTATCAAGCATTATGTCTAACTATGTTTGAAGTTTGCACTTTCTCTTTCTTCCCTATGTTTCTCTAATGATTTTATGTATTCACAAAGACATTGTTTAAATACTTTCTTGGACCACCCTTGGAGAGTTTTGGATAAATGTAATAAATTATTCATATTGTAATAAAGAAAGAGTAAGGAAATAAATTATTACCAAGATTGAGAAAAGTAACTTATACACTTGATAAGGTTTGAAAGTTTTTGAATGCCTATGCTTAATGTGTCCAAGCTCTTTGAGTGATGGATTTGCCTTGCCATGACCCTAGTCTCAAAGAATGTAATGCCTAGATAAAGTTGATAATAAATCCACCTAAAGTAATACAATCCTAAATAAAATTATTATTAATATTGTATAAATTATCTACTTAACATAAAGAAGGTTATAAATTTTAAATGAAAATAAATTAAAAAATAAATATAATGTTCTTTAGCTAACTAAACTAATATATAGAAACACATGACCCATGATGTTTTTCCTTCCATTCCACCATCCTAACAAAGTGAAAAAGAGTGCCACGCAATGCCATCACCCAAGTGGACCTTAGTCATCATCTTTTGTATTTTACAGTCAATGAAAGCTGATTGATGCCACACCAACATGCTTTATGTAGTTTGTTGAACATGTAAAAGTCGTTTGACCGAGATTCTTTAGAATATTCTTTTGGGAAGGTTAGAAATGGACGGGAAACCCTCGAAAGTTATTTTTATTTATTATTTTCGCCAGCGGCATTTGGACGAAAGAAAATAAATGTAATTAAAAATCCAAGCATATGAGATTCGTGTATGCTTCCACCATGGTTGATGTGGAATTTGATTTTGATGTATTTTAAATTTATCGAATATTATGTAATAAAAGTAAGTATCCACTATTAAGACCTGTGACGAGGTATAAGTGTTTGAGTATGTTTTAAGTTTTTTTTTTTTTTTAATGATGATGGAATATTATGTAATAAAAGTAAGTATCCACTATTAAGAAGTGACTAGTTATAAGTGTTTAGTATGTTTTAGGTTGTTTTTTCATGATGAAGAAGAAGTATTAAGATTAATTGATATATCAAACTTAAGAAAGTAAGAAATTATCTAGATTTTTTTTAAATTGTATTTTTATATTAAATTTTTTTTATATATATAATATTAAAAAAACATAAATAAATATATATATATATATATATATATATATATATATATATATATATATATATATATATATATTAAAAAAACATTAATATAATATATAATATATATAACTCAATTTAAAATATATTGATTTTTTTTTAAAAATAAATTTACATAAATTTAAGAGTGCACAACAACACTATTACCATACCATATATATAGAAGCTAAAGAAATTAAACCATATTTAAATGTATGTAATAATATTTTCTATTAAATCGCAATGATTTAAAAGATTTATTTTGTTTGATAAAGAATAATTATTTATATAGAAAGATTAAAAATGATAAAAAAATTATGGGGGTAATTGTTAAGAAATAGAACACAATACACGGACAACAAATTGATGGAAAAGGTTAACTAGTCAACTTGTATATATCCATACCAAAGTTATAAGTATATTATATAAAGGGTGATGCCACCTCATAGAGAGATTTACTCTAGATCCTAACACCTTGCATGGTGACCGGGCTAAGAAATATTAACTAATTCGCTTAGTTATCATATGCAGATAAATCACTAATTATAAATGAATAATACAATTAAAAGTGACATGGAGACTTAGTGATTGGTAAGGTGAGCCATAGGCTAAGATTCCCCCCCCCCCAATCACAATTCTATCTCTCTATATCAACAAGGAAATGAAAAAGACAATATACAAGGAAATGCAAAAGACAATATACTGAATCTTTCAGAAGACTTTTGAAGGATCAGATCCTATCACTGAGAGGGGGGGTGAATCAGTGACACAATAATTATATCAATTTTTCATTTATTGATGCACATAGAATTTTAACACAGTATTTTATTATGGAACCCAATTGGGAAAACCACAAACTCTTTTCTATTAACTGCAAAATTTGTTTTACATGTTACATAGAAGGAAGATGTACTTCTTTCGATCAACACCAACTGATCAGGATGCACCCACACCCTGGTTCACCAGCACCAATTGGTAGGAGGCTACAACCCCCTGTTTAGTAAGCTACATCTGACAAGGAAGCACCAACTCCCTCTGCAAGAACCAACCTTCCCTTGCACCACCCAACCACCCTTAATACATAAGTATCTTCAAATTTTCTTCCTAGAATCTGCTTCATCTTTTGATCTTCTAATCTGGACTGTAGAGTCACATCCTTTTCACTTCTCTTTCTTGTTTATATATTCTTCAAAATGGCATGAGTGTTATACATAGTGTCCCTTTATTTGGAGCATCACACCTCTTTGTTTAACTTAGCCATAATCATTGTTTTAACATTTTTATCGTGAAGGCATTTTCAGAAATTGATCACAGATATGGATCAATTTCATCCTTTAAACTCGACCGAATCTCTGCTAATTTCAAAGAGACCAAATTCTACGGAGGTTCTTCCTTCAAACCATTATCATGTGACCGAGCGTTACAAAACCTCGAGCTTACCAACTATAGCGACATATTATAATTTTCCTTTTAAAACTCTTATAGCATATGACCATCGGTGGTGACCAAATGCTAGGCCAAGCGAGTGCTTGAGAGCTCATCAAATCAACGGTCATGATTCAATCTTCTGACTCAATGGACGGCTGACAGAACTTCACACTTCGTAACTTCGGGTTTTCAACATTTAAAAACTTCCGAATCGGATTTTCCAAACAGATCGGACAATTAGCATCTATTTCACGGAAATGTATCAATCGTTAGATTTGATTCTTTACAAGGCTTAATCTGATGGCCCAGACTTAATCAGACATTGAGATGGATGGCCACCATTTACTCCGAGTCTTCGAACTTCAAAGATTTCATATCTCAACACCTTCTTTCCTCTGGAGTTATCACCTATTGTGGTAAGTCATAAAATGGTGGAGACCGCTCGATCTTGGTTAACATTTCATCTTACACTATCCTTCCACTGTAGTAGATCGACGGTCGAGAATAAACCCGATATCAGATCGACGATCGAGATCTCCTTCAGGTCTCCAGACTTCGGTGATTTTGAGTCTCAAACCCTTTCTTTCCTCCAGAGTGATGTCACTTACTTACGTCACCTGATGATGTGTCATAAGCCTAGTAGCTGCCACATGTCACTTGGATTTGTGATTTTCATGTACCTAAGATGTCGAATCAACTTGACACTTCTCATTGTCTAATTGCACCATGTGTCGTTGCTGACATAGTCTTGTTGACGTCGATCGTCATGTGGCACATGTTCATGCTGACGTGGTCTGCCACACGATCTGACGACTAACGAGAATTGGGTTTGATCTGACGGTTGACCGGAATTCGCACAATCGAATTCTCAGTTGTTTTCTCGCTTATCCTATCCTTCCACTCAAAAGTGATCCAACGATTGTGAATATTTTTTAAGTAGATCCATGATCAAGAATGATTGTGCAACCACAATCAGCAAGTGTTTTAACTCAATACCCAACTCCACAATGGGAAGATGTGCGTTTTTGGAGAGTCAACCACAATCGTTGATCTTCGAAGCTATAAGATTGTATGGTCTTGACTAATTATGGGATTGGAACAAGCGTGATTGTTAATTCTCCTTTCAATCTTTGCAATCTATCCCTGTTGTAGATTTGGTGATTGGGCTTCGACGATTACGATTTAATCTGACTTAAGTTGGTCATTTTTTGAATCAACTGCAGTCGTATATCTTTGAAGCTATGATATCTGACAATCTCGATGGATTGAGGGATTGTAACTAGGGTGATGTTTAATTCTGCTTCCGATCTTCGCAATTTATCCCTGCTGTAGATTTGGCGTTTGTGCATCAACGATCTTGATTTTTTATGCGTTTCATCACGCCATACCTACTTAGTTTCAACGTGCCATATCTTCTGAGCTTGATCTATGCATTTGCTAACCCTCCTGAGATTTTATCATAGGAACATTGTTGATCCTATCATGATCGACAATAATCACAAATTTCTTCATCTTTAAGGTGATGTTCTTCTGTTGATTCTTTTTGTTTCTGTGATTTAACCTTGTTTCTCTTCTTACTATGACTGTTGACATCAATGAAAACACATGAATGAAAATTTGTCCAATAATCTACCCCTTTGTCATTGAGGGCAACATACCAACTTTATACACAATCTCCCTCCTGTGGTGATGCTTTTGTCCTCTGAAGTTACTCTCTCCTTTTGGCATCAATGGAAAAGGGTTTCTTCTCCGATGACCTGTCTGTATAAATATTTCTTTGACCATTGGTAAATCCTCCTACAATCACAGTTTTCCTATCATAAATGAATGAATCCTTCTGACGTTGATTGCTATCTCCCCTTGAATAGGTGCTAACTGATGCATTATTTTCTTGAGATATTTAGGTAGGAAGAAGGATTACTCCCAATTTTTGCCTGAGATATTCAAATACATCTCTGCTTAAGGGTTTTGTAAAAATATCTACCACATGTTCTTGTCTTGGAACATATTCCAATTTAATGTTTTTGTTTTCCACCTGATCTCTTAGGTAGTGGTACTTTATGGGAATGTGTTTTGATTTTCAGTGTTGGACAGGGTTCTTAGAGAGACTTATCACGTTTGTATTATAATAGTGCATAGTAGTGTGTTCTTCAAATACTATGTTGATGTCTTGTAGAGTTTGTTTCATCCATTCCACTTGTGTGCAACATTTTGTTGCTACAATATACTCAACTTCAGTGCTAGATAGAGAAATTGAGGATTGTTTCTTTCTTATCCAAGAAACCAATGATTCTCCCAAAAAGAATGTTCCTCCACTTCTACTTTTTCTATCATCTACACTTCCTTCCCAACCAACATCTGAATACACTTTTAATGTGAATGAATCCTTGCTAGGGTACCACAAACCAAGATCTATGGTTCCTTTCAAATATCCAAAGATTATTTTTACAGCTTGAACATGGCTCTCCTTTGGTGCTGCTTGGAATCTAGCCATTCATTCATTGATTTTATTTTTATATACCCATTTAGTTCCAATGACATTTTTAATTTTTGGTCTTGGAACTAGTTCCCAAGTTTGATTTTTTTCAATTTGGTCCAATTCTTCACTCATATCTTTGATCCAATTCTCATCTTTACAAGACTCTTTGATTGAGCTAGGCTCAACATGTGACAACAATGCTATTTCTATTTGATACATTAGTTGTCTTCTTGTGTGCACTCTATCATTCATATCTCCAATAATCAGTTCTTCGGGATGATTCTTTTGAGTAATTCTTGCGGGTGTATTTGTATCTCTTCTTGGTAATTCTTCTCTTATCTTTCCATCTTGACTTTATTCTTTGCTTTCACTAGTATCCATATCATCTTCTTCCCTTTCTTTTTCATTCTCTTCCACTTCTTCTAGTTGTGTGTTGAATGTCTCCTCATCATCTTCATCTTCATTTTTAGGTATGGTTTCTTTATTTTTGATCAGTATCGATTTTAGGTCATCCACCTTGACATCTGCACTCTCAACAATATTATGTGATCTAAGATTGTAGAATCTGTATGCTTTCTTGTTTGAAGCATATCCAAGAAAAATGCCTTCATCAGATCTAGCATCGAATTTTCCAAGACTCTCATCTAGTCTTTTGATGTAGCATTTACTTCCAAAGACCTTGAAGTATTTTACCGATGGAGATCTTCCAAACCATAGTTCATAAGGGTTCTTATCACTATTAACCCTGAGATGACCTCTGTTCAATATGTATACTGTTGTGCTTACATCTTCCCTCTAATATCCATCCGACAATTTTTCTTCATTGAGCATAATCCTTGCAACCTCCCGAACTGTTCTATTCTTTCTCTTAAAAATATCATTTTGTTGAGGTGTTCTGGCAGTAGAGAATTGTCTTTTTATTCCATGGATTTCATAGAAGAGATCAAACTCTTTTGAGGTGAATTCACCACCATTTTCTGATCTAAGACATTTGATTTTTGTCTCCTTTTCATTTTCAACAAGGGTTTTAAAGGCTTTGAATTTGTTGAGTGCTTCTCATTTTTCTTTAAGAAAACATATCCAACCCATTCTAGTAAAGTCATCAATGAACAACATAAAGTAAGACTCTCCTTGCAAACTCTTGCTCCTCGTAGGTCCACATAGGTCAATATCAACAAGTTCTAAAGGTTTAGAGGTTGTGTATTCTTTTGCCTTGAACCTTATTCTAATTTGCTTCCCTAGTTGATAATGTCTACACATAGCATTTGAGGGTTTTATGATTTTTGGCAAGTTTCTTATAGCACCAAGGTTGTTGAATTTCACAAGATTGTCAAAGTTAATATGCCCCAACCTTCTATGCCATAGCCAACTTTCATCTACTAAATTTATATGACACTCCTAGTTCAATTTTGCATCTAGTATATATACATTTTCTGGAGTTCTAGGAGTAGTACCAACTAAGTTTCCTATGTCTTCTCTCCTAATATCACATTTTTGGGAATCAAAGATGCAGAAGTGCCCCTGATCACAGGTTTGAATAACACTTAATAAAATAGGCTTCAATTTTTCGACAAGTAGAACATTTATGTCTTTATCTTTTCCCAAGCTCACAATGCCTTTCCCAAGTATGTTACTTGAAGCATTATCACCAAATGTAACTTTACCTTTTTGTTTCTTTAAGTCTAAAAACTTGTCTCTGTTACCTGTCATATGTTTTGAGCACCCACTGTCAACATACTAGAGATCCTTTTTATCTTGAGCGTTTAGGGAAATAAGACATTCCTTTTTTGATGTTTTTTCTCTCCAAAGTTTCTTTTGCTCTCTAATGAACTTTGGTTGTTCTGAGACTTCCATTAATTTTCAATTAATGGCCTTATGTACATGGTTATGACATCTGAAGCATTGTAAGTCCCCTTCTTTTAGAGGTGTAAAGGAGTTACATTATTTGCTTTTAACTTGATTTGTTGCTTCTTTATCCTTAAGGATATAGTTCTTAACCTTCAGATTTTTCTTTCTATATGATCTACAATTTATAGCTTTGTGTTTGAAATTAGAGCATGCAAAGCAATAACCAAGGAAAATGTGAGGATACCTGTTTTGATAAAACTTCTTTGGTATTGTCTTATCTTCCTTCCTAATGGGCATAAGTAATCTTATGGAGTTCTGATCATTACTTATCTTCTCTTCATTTTTCTTCTTGAATGTACTGAGGAGAGTATCTGCATAAGATTTTGAGTTAACATGGATTTTCTTTTGAGAATAACCTATTCCATTTTTATTACCTGAATCCCTTTGAGTGGTAATAATCGTATCTAATATTTTAGAGCTATTTTTAGATTTTGTTTGAATGATTTCTGCATCCAGTTCCTTTTTTATATGAACTATTTCTGCCTCCATTCTTTCACAAGTTATTTGTTTTTCCTTAAGATACTTTTCGAGACTTTATTCGATTTTATTTGCTTCTAAGATTTGTTTTTTCAGATTGCTCATGAGTTTTTCCATCTCGTTTTCTTCTTGTTCATGTTTTTCCTTTTGTTAAACTACAAAAATTTTCAATTGTCTATATCTGGTTTTGTATTTTCTTAATTCATCCAAGGCACTAAGAAGTTATTCCTCCATATTAACTTTGTCTTCATCTTCTAAATCCTTCTCATGTTTAATTTTTTCTATCTCATTAGATTCTTCAATACCTAAGAAAAGGACTTCATCATCATCAGATTCATCGTTGTCACTAGACTCTCACGAGCTGTTGTTTTCTTCTTTTGAGTAGAAATTGTTTTTCACTTTGTAAAACATTTTCTTGTAGTTGGGTGTTTCCTTCTTCTTGTATTATTTGGTTTTATTTTCTTCATCTTTAGGGTCCTCCTTGGGATAGGGACCCTTGGATGCAAAATGACCAACTTTGCCACAGTTAAAACATTTGAAATGAAGTTTTCCTTTGTACTTTCATGATCCTTTCTGAAGTTTTCTAATGAATTTGGCTTCTTCCACATCAGATTCTTCATGATGGAAGGATTGAAGTTTTTTCTTCTGATTTATCTTTGTCTTAGATGCTTTGAAAACTATTTCATCTTTTGTTGATTTATCATTCTTTGTTCTCATTTCATATGCTGTAAAAATTCCATGGAGATGATCAATTGTGAGTGTGTCTAGATAAGGTCTATCTTCAATTGAAGAAATGTTTGCATCATATCTCATAGGTAATGATCATAGAATTTTTTTCACAATGGATTTATCTGTAATCTCTTCTCCTGTCGCTCTAATTGAGTTAACCACTTCATCTACCCTATGAAAGTACTCAACAATATTTTCTTCTTCTTTCATTTTCAGATTTTCAAACTAAGCTCTGTAGGTCTGTAGTTTGTCTTCTTTGACTTTGTCATCTCCTTCATATACAATCTCAAACATGTCCCATATTTCTTTGGCTAATTTGCAATGCATAACTTTCACACATATAGAATTAGTCAACCCTGCTAGAATTCCATTAACTGCTCTTGAGTTTTCATTAGAGATTTTCTTTCCTACAATGTCTTTGGGTGGAATAGTTGGTTCAGTGTAACCATCTATTATCACTCCAAGAAAATCTTTGGGGTTGTAGGCCAAAGATGCTTGGTAATTCAAGAATATGGTAAATTTGGTATGCGTGGAACATTGGGATAACTCAATGACTAATGAAATGGACAACTCATCATACATTTGAATAAGAAAATGCTTTTAGAAATCAATAATCATATAAGATAGTTTAAACAAGGGATGAAGAATACTAATCTTGATAACCAAATACAACTAGGTGTAGGGTCAATACAAGATAGAAATAAGTCCTTCAATTCAGTTTATGAGATTAATAAAGAGACGACAATCTTTCGAAGCTAAGACAAACTGAAGTAAAGTACAGAAAGATAAGATGCATGAGCAATTCTAATATTGAAGACAAAATAAGACTGTGATTCTATTATCAAATAAGAGTCTATAACAGTAGCAAAATGTATCCAAGATTGAACCCCCTGGGTGCTCCAAATGTCTTTGGCTTTATAGCCTTACAAGATGAAATCTAGATCCTTGAAAGATGGATCAGATTTGCTAAAAATAGTCAAATAAAAATAGATACAACAAGTGTAGGATGAGATCCTATAAAAATGGATCTAGAATACTAAAAATGGAAAGTCAAAACAAAATAGGAAAAGATCCTATTTAAGGGGTTAAACTCTATCTTGATAGTCTTCATGTCCTCCAAACTCTTTGACATATGTAGAAAACCTTCCAAGGCTGATGCATCTTCATAGGATATTCGAATTTGCCACCTTTGGCAAAAAAAACTATTTTTTGCTCATAAACTAGGTCACCAATTTTACCTTTCCACCTTCTTAAACACATAATACATCAAGGTAAAACCTTAAATATGATGTATTTAATTATTATGCATCTTTAGAAACCAACCTTGAAAGATTTGGTTGAGAAAAAGTCAGATATGGGCAAAAATCTGACTTTGCTGCCATGTAACAGGTTTCACCAACTCTTTTGTCCTGAATCTGACCCTTTAGCTGTTGAAAAGTAGAGCTTTCAACAACTAACTAGCAAAGTTCAAGGCATAATAGTTGTTGAAAGCGCAGATTTTTTAAATGAAAAATGCCTTGGGAAAAATCAATTTTTTGAGTCGTGGAGAGTCTGTTTTACATGCTTAAATAGTCGATTAACATCTAGAAATCATAAGCTTTCCAATGGTACTTTAAAATATTCTCGGGAAAGAAGTCAAAAGTCCCCCAAAATATTAGGAATCATTTTTCAAAGGTTCTTTTCAGTGTCCTCTCGTTCAGAAAATTTACCGGATTCATTGCAAACACTGCCTCTGAATGAGGAACCCCCACTAAAACAAATACACCTCAACCCTCATTCTTCTTGTCTTCTTTGGTGATTTACACTAGATCTCTCTTTTCAAAATCCAGTCATGTATTCAAGCAATTGAATATTGGTTCTGCACTTAGGGCGTCTCCTTCCATCGATGATGAAGAATATTTTGACTTGTTGACTTACCTGTGGCTAAGTTATATCAATAAATGGTTTGGCATATGAACTGTGTTGACCATTGATGCTCTGCGAGCTAATACTTCTCGAGCTATGATCGCATAGACAGATATGGTCACTGTAACAATTTGTCGAAGTTTCCTTTTGATATTCACAACAGTAATATCTGTTATGGCCTTTCCTCGTGGCTCTAATTGCATGCGAATTGAACGTCGGTCGATTTGCACATGGTTGACATGGTAATTTTCTTGATACAAAAAAGGTTGGTGTTGGTGAAAGCTCCCTATGTTACCAATTAGAAAATGAAACCTCATCATAGAAGTCTGTGAACACCGCGAGTTCAAAACAAGAGATATTGATTTGATGTCATCGGATGGCTGGTATTTTATCTTCTGTCTCCAATAATGATTGAGAGTTCGTCACCTCAAACCCTCTCCTTGCTGTCACATGAAATTTGTGAGCACGATCTGCCATAATGTCCTGTTAAAATGTGAACAAATGGTGTCATTGTCATCATTTGTTTCGACTAGCTTGCCATAATGATTGTATGACGTGTGGCGGGCATGTCCCTTTTTCGTTTCTGGAGTCATTGAAAATAAATATGTGTTTAGCGCTTTCACCAGCTTGCTTGATGTGGGGAGTACACATTAACCGTTGAAATCCGAGGCTGTCACCAGCTAACTTCAACTTCACAACATACGTTAGCTATTGAAAAGATTTTTCACAAAATTTTGAAAAGATCTTTTGAGGATCAATTTATTTCTAAGATAAAATCTTAAATCCTATGTTTTGATACTTCTAAAATCTAAAAATTTATATAGAATCCTATTAATGACCACACTGTCACCTACAAAATGAAAAAAATTGTCTGATTCATTTTGGGAGCTAACATTTGGCTCCAACTGGGATGGATACCTCCCTGTGAGGTCACCAAGAACCTAGTAGTTCCAGTTGCCTTTAGCATTGGGCATGAATTCATCTGGCTTGTGCAACCGATCTTCAGAAACCTATAGCTTGCTCTGCTTATTCAACCAATAACTAAAAACAATCTAGCTACTCATATGGCGAGCTTATTCTTCTGCCTACTCCTACTCTTAACCAGTAAAAATTGGCTCATCATGTGACATCATGCTTCCAATGAATCCATGATAACATCAGACTAATTACAAGAATCTTTTGCATGTATATAAAATTCAGAGGAAACTTCATTATGTGTAGAAGAATTTCAACTTGCAATACATGTTTACAATCACCATCTACTTCCATTTTAAAAATTGCACAAATGAAAACTTCCATAAAAAACATCTCCATGTAGATGGCCACTGGATCATAGAAAGAAGAAATAGATTGATAACCAAACACAGTTACCTCTACTTGTTGTTCAAGAATTTCTTTGACCTCTAATATATGGCTGCCAAAAATTGGTTTCTGCAAATCTGAAAGTAGTTGTGAGCTGATTGGATTTCCAATCCCTTCTTTTTCGATATCTTCTTCATAGGTGATTTCAATTTTTTGTTCATGAGGTGTTATAAACAGAAGAGAAGACCTGAAATCTTTGGCCAGATTAAAATCATCATATGCAATGTCTTCTGCTAACATGGATTGGCTGACTAGAACATTGTAAATTCTAACCTTGTACAATATCTACTGCAAACTGATATTCAGAAAAGAACAGAAAATATACAATGGCAAATACAAACATTACACAGAGATTTTTCACCTGGAAACCCAAACCGGGAAAACCAACATATATTATATTG
>ML781609.1:654229-688354 GCA_009831015.1 Picea engelmannii | reverse complement strand
TTATACAGCTTCTTTCTCAGGAATAGTTTATTTACCAGGGACTTAGACTGATACAACTTCCCCAACTTTTCCCATAAATCTTTGGCTATAGCTTCCTCTGACACATTCAGTAATACTGAATCGGAGAGACACAGTCGAATTGTTCTCTTTGCCTTCCGATCCATCTTTTTCCAGTCATCTGCAGAAGTTCCTGTAGGTGCCATACCTGGATCTACCGCGATCCATTGATCTCTCTCCACCAAAAGATCTTCCATCTTGAGCTTCCACAGCTCAAAGCTTTTCCCATTAAACTTCTCGATCTCCATCTTCGAATTGATTGCCATTTCTTTTCACCTGAAAAAACAATACCGCAGATCTCCCACTGTAACAAGGCTTATCATAGTCTCGAGCCAAACCCTTGACGACAAAGGCATCCCCCTGAAGCCAATAAAGCTCTGATACCAAATGTAAATTCTAACCTTGTACAATATCTACTGCAAACTGATATTCAGAGAAGAACAGAAAAGATACAATGGAAAATACAAACATTACACAGAGATTTTTCACCTGGAAACCCAAACCGGGAAAACCAACATATATTATATTGATAGATGTTGTGTTACATTGTTTACAATACAATATACATATAGGAGCCAGCGGCATCCAAAACCCTAACCCAATGACCTGGATTAGTCCAAAACCCTAATTCCTTAATCGGAAATAGAAAACCATCGACAAAAAACCATGTGCCGAAAACCACCTAATATCATGTGGTCCCGGAAATATGTCGGCCCGGCGATAATATGTCGGCCCGAAACCGGCGAAAATATGTCGGCCCAAAAAAAAAAAAAAAATCTGGGGCGCTGCCTCCGAACCCCTGCGCGGGGGGCTCCGCCCCCCTCTTACCCCCCTGCAAAGAATATAACACATACCCAACATTGATGTTGTTCCTTTATGGGCAAAGAAAAAGGCTCGTCGAAATTAGATTCATAAATGTCATATATGGGTTGGATGCCGCTTAAATCAACATCCTTTGAGGTAAGGATCTGCTCTACTACATCTGCATACTTCTCAACAATAGGTGAGAAGAAAACTCCTGAATCATGTGAAGAAAGACAGATAGTTTAGAAAAATCACAGGTGAAAACATATTGTAGGCAACCTCTTAAAAAGTTCAGAAAAATCTTCTTCTCTAATTGTTTCTTCATGCAAATCAAAGGCAACAGATGCAACAGAGATAGGGTCTGATGCATCTACAACTATGCAATTCTTATTTGTATCATGAAGATCTTCCTTAACAATATAATGTTCATCTTGACAGACAGAAGAAAAGACTACTTCTTGTTGAACATGCTTATCAAATTCATTACAACAATCTTCAAAGAGACCTTCAACTGGAAATTCATCTTTACAAAACAAATGGAAAGCATAATGAAAACTTGCCAATGAGTGAATGCTTAAAGTTGGAAGAGACCTGCACCAATCAAGGGCTATCCCCTCTAATGAATACTTGAAAAGTTTAATCTTAACATCTTCATGTATGATCTGGAGCTGATGAATAAACTCATAAAAATACAACAAATGTTCAGCTGGTACTTCCCATTCTTCTCCTCAAAATATGGGAAGGCTATGTTCCCATTCATCTCTACTAGGTACTGGATGAGGGTAACCAAAAATACTTGTAGAACACATACCTCTTTGCTAAGATCTGGTTCATTTATATACCAGTGGAGTCACCAATAGATCCATCCTTCATGGAGTCGCCAGATAGATGATTACAACCAAGAGAATGTCTAATCTTTGTCTATCATCAAAGATCAGCTTGGTGTCATCTTCCAGGAAAGTTGAGCTTCAGTCTCCTCTCCCCGGCAACGCCGCCAATTTGTTTTCACTCTAAGAAACGCTTTGGGGTTGTAGTCCAAAGATGCTTGGTAACTCAAGAATATGTTAAATTTGGTATGCTTGGAACAATGGATAACTCAATGACTAATGAAATGGACAACTCATCATACATTCGAATAAGACAATTCTTTTAGAAATCAATAATCAGACAAGATAGTTTAAACAAGGGATGAAGAATACTAATCTTGATAACCAAATACAACTAGGTGTAGGGTCAATACAAGATAGCAAGAAGTCCTTCAATTCAGTTTATGAGATTAATAAAGAGATGGCAGTCTTTAGAAGCTAAGACAAACTGAAGTAAAGTATAGAAAGATAAGATGCATGAGCAATTCTGATATTGAAGACAAAAGAAGACTATGATTCTATTATCAAATAAGAGTCTATAACTGTAGAAAAATGTATCCAAGATTGAACCCCCTGGGTGCTCCAAATGTCTTTGGCTTTATAGCCTTACAAGATGAAATCTAGATCCTTGAAAGATGGATCAGATTTGCTAAAAAAAGTCAAATCAAAATAGATACAACAAGTGTAGGATGAGAACCTATAAAAATGGATCTAGAATACTAAAAATGGAAAGTCAAAACAAAATAGGAAAATATCATGTTTAAGGGGTTAAACTCTATCTTGATAGTCTTCATGTCCTCCAAAATCTTTGACATATGTAGAAAACCTTCCAAGGCTAATGCATCTTCATAGGAAATTCGAATTTGCCACCTTTGGAAAAAGAAACTTTTTTTTTCTCATAAACTAGGTCACCAATTTTACCTTTCCACCTTCTTAAACACATAATACATCAAGATAAAACCTTAAATCGGATGTATTTAATTATTACGCATCTTTAGAAACCAACCTTGAAAGATTTGGTTGAAAAAAAGTCAGATCTGGGAAAAAATACGACCTTACTGCCATGTAACAGGTTTCACCATCTCTTTTGTCCTGAATCTGGCCCTTTAGCTGTTGAAAAGCAGAGCTTTCAATAGTTAACTAGCAAACTTCAAGGCATAATAGTTGTTGAAAGCGCAGATTTTTTAAATGAAAATTGCCTTGGGAAAAATTGAATTTTTGAGTCGTGGAGAGTTTGTTTTACATGCTTAAATAGTCGATTGACATCTAGAAATCCTAAGCTTTCCAATGGTACTTTAAAATCTTCATTTAGAGCTAGGGAAGGTAGTCAAAATTCCCCCAAAATATTAGGCATCATTTTTCAAAGGTTCTTTTTCAGCGTCCTCTCATTCCGAAAATTTACTGGATTCGTTGCAAACACTGCCTCTAAATGAGAAACCCCCACTAAAACAAATACACTTCAACCTTAATTCTCCCTGTCTTCTTTGGTGATTTACACTAGATCTCTCTTTTCAAAATTCGGTCATGTATTCAAGCAATTGAATATTGGTTCTACACTTAGGGCATCTCCTTCCATCGATGATGAAGAATATTCTGGCTTGTTGACTTGACCTGTGGCTAAGTTATATCAATAAATGGTTTGGCATATGAACTGTGTTGAACATTGATGCTCTACGAGCTAATACTTCCCGAGCTTTGCTCACATAGGACAGATATGGTCACTGTAACAATTTGCCGAAGTTTCCTTTTGATATTCACAACAGTAATATCTGTTATGGCCTTTCCTCATGGCTATGCTTGCATGCGACTTGAATGTCGGTCGATTTTCACATGGTTGACACAGTAATTTTCTTGATACAGAAAAGGCTGGCACTAGTGAAAGCCCCCTGTGTTACCAATTAGAAAATGAAACCTCATCATAGAAGTCTATGAACACCGTGAGTTCAAAACAATAGATATTGATTTGATGTCATCGGATGGCTGGTATTTTATCTTATGTCTCCAATGATGATTGAGAGTTCATCACCTCAAATGCTCTCCTTGTTGTCACATGAAATTCATGAGCATGATCCGCCATAATGTCCTGTTAAAATGTGAACAAATAGTGTCATCATCATTATTTGTTTCGACTAGCTTGCCATAATGATTGTATGATGTGTGTCGAGCGTGTCACTTTTTGGTTTCTAGAGTCATTGAAAATAAATATTTATTTAGCGCTTTCACCAGCGTTCTTGCTATGGGGAGTACACCTTAACCATTGAAACCCAAGGCTTTCACCAGCTAACTTCAACTTCAGAACATACGTTAGCTGTTGAAAATCTTTTTCACAAAATTTTGAAAAGATCTTTTGAGGATCAATTTATTTCTAAGATAAAATCTTAAATCCTATGTTTTGATACTTCTAAGATCTAAAAATTTATATAGAATCCTATTAATGACCACGCTGTCACCTACAAAATGAAACAAATTGACTGATTCATTTTGGGAGCTAACACCATCTACAACAGATTGCCAGATATCAAAACCAAGAACCAACATGAAGTTTTTCATTTTTATTTTCCACAGGGCATAGAATCCTCCATTGAACAATGGTGCTTTGTTGTTGGACATTCCTTCCTATTGATACATATTCAATATCTACCTTCAAGTTTGTTAGACTGTGCTGAAGGAACCCGCTCTGATACCAATTGAAGGATAAGATCCTATTACTGAGAGGGGGGGGCTGAATCAATGACACAACAATTATATCAATTTTTCATTTATTAATGCACACAAAAATTTAACACGGTATTTTATCATGGAGCACAATTGGGAAAACCACAAACTCTTTTCTATTACATAGAAGGAATATGTACTTCCTTTTCAATCAACACCAACTGATCTGGATGCACCCACACCCTCAATGAAAACACCAACTAGTAGGAGGCTACGACCCCCTATTTAGTCAGCTACAAATGAAAAGTAATCACCAACTCCCTCTACAAGCACCAACCTGCCCTTGCACCACCCAACCACCCTCAATACATAAGTATCTTCATCTTTTCTTCCTTGAATCTTCTTCAAATTTGATCTTTTGATTTAGATTACAGAGTCACATCCTTTTCACTTCTCTTTCTTGTTTATATATTCTTCAAAATGGCATGAGTGTTATACACAATGTCCCTTTATTTGGAGCATCACACCTCTTCATTTAACTTAGTCATAATCATTTTTTTAACATTTTTATTGTGAAGGATTTTAAGAAACTGATCACAGATATGGATCAATTTAATCCTTTAAACTCGATCGAATCTCTGCTAATTTCATAGAGACCAAATTCTATAGAGGCGCTTCCTTCAAACCATTATCATGTGATCGAGCATTACAGAACCTTGGGCTTACCAACTATAGCGACGTATTATAATTTTCCTTTTAAAACTCTTATAGCATATGACTATCGACGATGACCAAATGCTAGGTCAGTCGAGAATACACCTGACATCATATCGATGGTTGAGAATACACCTGACATCAGATCGACAGTCGAGATCTCCTTCGGGTCCCCAGACTTCAGAGATTTTGAGTTTCAAACCATTTCTTTACTCCAGAGAGATGTCACTTACTTACGTCACTTGATGACATGTCATGAGCCTAGTAGTTTCCATGTGTCACTCGGATTTGTTATTTTCTCATACCTGAGATGTCGAATCAACTTGACACTTGTCATTGTCTGATTGCACCATGTGTCCTTGCTGATGTGGATCCTCATGTGGCACATGTTCATGGTGACGTGCTATGCCACACGTCCTTGTTGACGTGGTCTGTTGACCAACAACCCTGATCAAATGGTCCTTGTGTGTCCTCCAAATTCGACGATCCTTATTCATTTCGGATTTTTGGGCTTCGCGTATTTCAGATCTCAAACTTTCTGGAGCGTAACCTCATTGTTTATTTATATCGAAAGTGAAAGATATTTGTTTGATCTAGTTCTTCAATCAACGGCTCAATATTTCTATGATGCCACTTTGCTAGCTTATCCTATCCTCCCACTCGAAAATGATCCAACAGTTGATGAAAATTCGCATTTCAGGAATTTCAAATGTCAACTTTCCAGAGCATAACATCCTTGCGTATTTAGACCCGAGGTGAATGTTGTTCGTTGATCAGGGTCTAATATCAAAGATCGATATGTCTACGGTGTTTCTGTTCTATATTATCCCATCCTTCCACTTTAACATGATCTGACGACTGACATGAATCGGTTTTGATCCAACGATTGACGGGAATTCGCACAATTGAATTCTCAATTGTTTTTCTTGCTTATCATATCCTTCCACTCAAAAGTGATCCAATGGTTTTGAATATTCTTGAAGCAGATCCATGATCAAGAATGATTGCGCAACCACAATCTGCGAGTGTTTTAACTTGTCACCCAACTCTGCAATGGGAAGATGTGCACTATTGGAGAGTCAACCACAATCGTTGATCTTCGAAGATATAAAATCGAACGGTCCTGACTAATTGCAGGATTGGAACAAGCGTGATGTTTAATTCTCCTTTCAATATCCGCAATCTATCCCTGCTATAGATTTGGCAATTGTGCATCCGATGGTTACGATTTAATATGAGTTCATTTGGTCGTTTGTTGAATAAACCAAAGTCGTAGATCTTTGAAGCTATGAGATCTGACAATCTCGGCGGATTGCAGGATTGTAACTAGCGAGTAGTTTAATTCTGCTTCTGATCTCCACAATTTATCCCTACCGTAGATTTGGTGATTGTGCATCAACAGTCTTGATTTGTACTACGTTTCATCGTGCCATACCTACTAATTTTCAATGCACCATCTCTTCTGAGCTTGATCTCTACGTTTTCTAACCCTCCTGAGATTTTATCATAGGAACATTGTTGATCCTATTGTGATCAACAATAATCACAAATTTCTTCAGCTTTAAGGTGATGTTCTTCTGTTGATTCTTTTTCTTCCTGCAATTTAACCTTGCTACTCTGCTTACTATGACTGTTGACATCAATGAAAACACATGAATGACAATTTTTCCAACAGGGGTAATTGTTAAGAAATAAAACACAATACAGGAACAACAAATTGATGGAAAAGGTTAACTAGCCAACTTGTATATATTCATACCAAAGTTACAAGTATATTCTATAAAGGTTGATGCCACCTCATAGAGAGATTTACTCTAGATCATAACACCTTGCATGGTGATTGGGCTAAGAAATATTAACTAACTCACTTAGTTATCATTTGAGTATAAATCACTAATATTATAAATGAATAATACAATTCAAATTGACATGGAGACTTAATGATTGATAAGGTGAGACATAGGATAACAACCNCCCCCCCCCTCAATCATAATTCTATATTTGTATATCAACAAGGAAATGCAAAAGACAATATACTGAATATTTCATAGGACTTTGATGTTAGCTTCAATGAATAATTTCCCCAAAAAACTGTCAAAATGAGATTTTGGATGGTTGATCTGGAATGAATTGAAAAAGAGATGAAATATGGGAGTGGATAGCTTGCAATGTTTGAACATTTCCTAATTACTTAACATTGTGATGATTTGCAATTAAGTTATTCACTTAAGTGCTCTCTGAATCTGGTGGTTTGCGATGACCACTGACCAATTTTGGCACTTTTAGGTGTCAAATAACATCCTAATGTATCCCAAAGAGATAAATGAGAGGAGCCCATATTCCATGCTAGATCTTCCCAAATTTTGATTTGATGATGATTTGAAGTTCCAAATTCCATATTGAAACATCGTTGATTTTATTGTAGACCAATTGTTTGATTTGTGCAATGATGTTTTTGTTGTTGTTGGCCATTTGAAATTTTCTAAGTCTTCCATCTACACAATATTATTTGTTTTTTGTTGTCAAAACTTTAAGTCTGAAAACCATCATCAATTTTCCATTCCCCCTTTGTTAGTTGAAACAAGATACATCATGAGTTTTAATGTGGGTTACCCTTAACTAATTCATCACCATGTGTCGTGTTTTTGGTTTACCACTAACCATGTTCATTGGATTTGGTGGTTTTGGGTTACCTGTAATATACCAGATATAAAAAGTATGCATAACATAGATAAAATACTAGAAATGGCAGAATAACAACAATATAACCAGAACAATCACCACAATAACACTGAAATGATATAAGAATAATGACATAAATAACACTTTGATTCTAAGAGAAATGTTCACGGGCCTCTTCGAGGGGGAAAGCTCTAGTCGAGAAGAGCTCTATTACAATAATATCCAAGCTAGGGTTTTCATACCCTTGATTCCTATTTATACTAAATATGTCTATCAAAAGGAGAATCTAGAGGAAGATCATTCTAGAAGCGGGAGCTTCTATTAGGTATTCTTACATTTGACTTATTCTATTTTATTTCAAGGCCTTAGTAATATTGACCTTTATTACATGCAAATATATTTTTCTACCTATGTGCGGGTTAGGACCCTAACATGTCCTCCCCCTTAAAAACAACCTTGTCCTCAAGGCTTGAGATATGGAAATTGTTGCAGAATGGTAGTTGGTTCCCAAGTGGCATATGCTAGAGTTGTATCTTTCCATTGGACTAACACTTCCTTGATAGTTCTCTGACACAAGCGAGGCTCACGCTGGTCCAAAAATTCTTGTGGTTGTAGCTAAATGGATCCTTCTTCGGCTAACTTGAGAAGGTTTGTTTGAATTCGGAACTTAGTTCCAATCACCTTCTTTAAGCATGAAACATGAAAAACATGATGTAGCTTCAAATGAATGGGCAAAGCTAACTAATAGGCCACCTGTCCCACATGCTTGAGAATAGTATAAAGACCATAAAATTTGGGCGCTAGCTTATGAAAATGCTTGGCTTTGAGGGAATTTTTCTTGTAAGGTTGCAGTCGAAGAAACACCTGATCCCCTTCTGCAAATTGACGTTCAGAGCAATCCTGATATTCTTGTTGCTTCATATGATTTTGTGCCATGACCAAATTCTCCTTGAGGGTACAGAGAATAGCCTCTCAGACTGAAAGTGTTTGGTCAACCACCTGGACCTTCAAGACACCAAGTAAGTGTGAGAGAACTGAAGGTAGATGTTGTCCATATACTGCTTCAAAAGGAGTCATGCATGTAGCTGTATGGTATGATGTGTTGTACCACAATTCAACTAGAGGTAACCATTGAGCCCACTAATTTTTCTTTTCCAAGGAAAAACACCTCAAATATGTTTCCAAACACTTGTTGAAATTTTTTTTTTGACCATCAGTCTGGGGATGATAAGTTGTGCTAAGATGTAATTGGGTGCCTTTTAGATTGAACAGTTCTTGCCAAAAATTGCTTGTGAAAGTTGGGTCGCGATCAGAAACAATAGAGTGTGGCATGCCATGAAGCTTGAAGACTTGATCCATGAAAATTTGAGCCATCGTGGATGCTGTAAATGGGTGTTGAAGAGCGCAAAAATCAGCATACTTGGAAAGACGATCAACAAACACCATGATGATTGATTTATTTCCTGATTTGGGTAAGACTGTGATAAAATCCATAGAGATATCCCTCCAGATAAGAGGTGGAATCATAAGCATTTGTAGAGTGCCCAAAGATTTGACTATTTCTCCCTTGTTGCATTGACACACATTACATTCAATGACAAAATTACGAATGTCATGCTTCATACCATCCCAGAAAAAAGAACGTTTGACCCTATCATAGGTTTTGGTGAACCTAGAGTGCCCCACTATGGGTGTAGCATGAAGCTCAGAAAGTACCGTGGATTTAATCTTTGATTGTTTACTTAAATACAAACGACCTTTGTATTGAAGCTCATCATGGAGCCAAGAGTACCCTGGGGAAGTTAAAGCATTGGATTGCAATTGTTGGATCAGATGCAAACTTTTGGGATCCTGTAGCCATTCCTGGTGAACGTTTTGGAGCCAATCTGGTACAATGAAGGAAAGAGAAAAAATGGATCCTTCATCTTCATATTTTCGGGAAAGTGCATCCACAAACACATTGTCTTTGACTTTCTTGTAAATGATCTCATAATCATATCGAAAGAGCTTAGTCACCCATTTTTGTTGCTTTGGGGAGGAAATGTGTTGTTCCAAAACATACTTGAGGCTTTGATGTGTTGTCTTAATTTGGAAGTGTTTCCCCAATAGATAAGGGTGCCACATATCAACGACATGCAAAATAGCCAACATTTCCTTTTCATAGATTGATTTTCCCATATTTCTTTCAGATAGTTGCTTGCTGGTAAAGGCCAAAGGCCGACCCTCTTACATAAGGACAACACCAATTCCTTTCACTGAACCATCACATTCGAAGACAAAGGTATTTTTGAAATCAGGAAGGGCCAGGACTGGAGTGGTGCACATGGCCATCTTCAAGGTTTGAAAAGCTTGAGTAGCACCTGGAGTCCAAGTGAAAGAGTTCTTTTTTAGGAGAGTGGTGAGAGGTGCTGCAATCTTTCCATAATTATTAACAAACTTGCGATAATAACCTGTTAAGCCCAGAAATCCACGGAAGCTTTTGAGAGTCTTTGGGTGAGGCTAGTCTTGCATAGATTCAATATTTTTAGGATCCATCCTAACTCCATCCTTTCCAACCAAATGACCCAAGTAATCTACTTCTAAGGTGCCCAAAGCACATTTAGAATGTTTCAGGAAAAGTTGGTGCTGAGAGAGTAGATAGAGAACTCGATCCACATGAGCAAGATGGTCTGTCTAGATTTTTCTATAGATGAGGATATAATGAAAGAAAACTAAGACAAAATGACGTAGAAAAGGACAAAAGACATGATTCATGAGGCTTTGGAAGATGGGGGGGACATTACACAAACAAAAGGGCATGACCAAAAACTCATAGTGGCCCTCATGAGTTCTAAAGGTAGTCTTGGGAATGTCTGTCTCTTTCATAAATATCTGGTGGTAGCCCGAACGAAGATCAAGTTTAGTAAAGAATTGGGTGCCACTCAATTCATCCAGGAGGTCATCAATGACAGAAATGGGAAATTTGTCTTTAATGATAAGTTTGTTGAGGGCACGGAATTCAGGACACATTCGCCAAGAACCTTCTTTCTTCAGGACCATGACCACAGGAGAAGAGTAGGGGATTGTACTAGGGCGGATAACGCCTGCATTAAGGAGTTCTTGGACCATTTTCTCAATTTCATTTTTTCGAGAAAAGGGGTGGCGATACAGACATATATTAGGAGGAAGGCTTCTGGGTACAAAGGGAATGGAATGATCATGAACACCATGGGAAGGAGGGAGTCCCTCGAGAGTGGAAAATACCACTTGATGTTTAGAAAGGATGGCTTTGAGGTCTTGCGGCACCGAGGGTGTCTCTGTTGCTTGTATGGCATGGAGTTGGGAAATAACACCAAAATGACCTTTTTTGAGTAGATTTTCCATGCAATGGGAACTAATGATCTCAGGTGAACTGGTGGTGATACCATGAAACTTATATTGGTGGCCCTCCTGGTCAAATTGCATGGTTAATTACTTAAAATCCATGAGAATGGGACCCAAAGTCCTTAGTCAGTTTGTACCCAACACAATGTCACAACCGCCCATGTCGATAGAAAACATATGAGATTTCAGGTGGTAGTCACCAATTTGGAAATGCACATTTTCATAATGCCCTCCACATTTCATGGAGCCACCATTAGTAATCATGATTTGGAAATTATTGACGGCATGGATGTAGCAATGAGTTTCTTGGGAAATGCGGTGATGACTAAAATTATGGGTGCTTCCACTATCAACTAGAATGATGAGCTTTCGATGCTTGATGTAACCTATTAGGTTGTGGGTTTGGGGACTGGAGAATCCAGTGAGAGCATTGAGGGAAATGTCTGGTTCTACTTTAGGAGGGTCTGAGGGAGGGCTTATGTCAATGGTTTCAGGTGACTCAAACATAAGGGGATTTTCAACATCCTCTTTTGAAATATCCTCGAAGATGGCCATAAAAAGATTTTGTTCCTTATGCTTGTGGCCCGGGAAATATTTGTCATCACAATTATAAAAAAGGCCTTTGAGTTGGCATTCAACCATTTTAGCCCTGGTCAATTTTTGGATATTTAGTGGAGCGAAGGGAGTAGTGGGATTTACTGGTTTAGGGAGAGGGATAAAGGAGGGTTTCTAGTTTTGAGAAGATACAACTTGTTGTTCTTCTTTATCTCTTTTAGTATCCTCCACCCAACTTTGAGGCCTAGCCATGAGGACATGGGCCCAAATCTCATCCTTGAGGCCACTGATAAAACACTCTTGGAAAAAGGCATCAGACATGCCCTCTGTCCGAAAATCCAGGCACTCAAAGGCAACTATAAAGTATTCCACTTTTCTTGATTGTCTCAACTCTGTCAAATGGCCCAAATGGTTGGTGTCAATGTCAAAGCATTCATAAAGCTATGCCACAAAGTGTGTCCAAGCAATATACCCTTGACGAGAAGTTTTTCTCCATTGCCACCATTGCCAACATTCTTGATCTATATGGAGAACACCATACCGGAGTTTGGCCAAGTCATCTGGAATGTCATATAAAGAGAAATAATATTCCATTTGGGTTACCCAACCAGTGGGGCCTGAGCCATCAAATTTAGTCATATCCACCCACGGAAGGCGTAGGTCACGTTGAAAGTGATGGTGTTGAAAGTTATGGGAATGAGAAGAATGTTCACCTTCAGTATGTGGAGGTGAGTCAGAGGAAGGGTTATCTATAAGGATATGCAGCTTGGTGTAGAGTGTCGAAAAGATAGATTCAAGCTAGGTGGTCAGGTCTTGTTTGATTTCCTCCATTGAGAACTAAATGGTTGTATTGATGGTGACAACATTGGCACTGAGTTGTTTCACTTCTTGTTGGGTCTCGGTGAGACTAGATTGCAAGGTATTGAAGTGAGCTTCCAAGTCTTGGCTACGGGTATGGGCCATGAGGATGAGGGAACCAAAAAGGGGCGGGTGGGGTCAATTTTTTTTCCAAAAAATGATACGTATGAATGTGATAAGGGCGAAGAGATGAATCCAATGGAATAGGTCTCAAATAATGGCGAACAAATTTCCATACATTTTTTTTTTACACCTGCGGAGTTATACTCCGGTCTGAAGAATACTGCAGTGATGAAATTCCCAAATTCTTAACCAGAAAGAAATGTGTAGTTACTTAGCAACCCGAACACAATTGTGTGACAATAGATCTTGTATTTTTTAATTTGTTTATGTTTCTGTCCCCAAGGGTTAGGTATTCAAGGATTCTATAGACAAGGGTTTTCCCTATGCTATATCTCTCTGATATACGTCCAGGGCCCAATAGTAGTACTCAACCCAATATTGGAGGGAACTAACTAAGGAGGATAGAATGTACCCTTAGTCGTACTACCCGACTACCCAGGTACTAGAGAGTATCTTCCCGAGTGATGTTCTTGGTGGAACTATAATAGTCAAGCGACCGATCGATTTATCTAAAGAAGGATTCAAGAAATCTAGGCTGATCCATACATAGGTGATGTCTAATGTGCTACCACTCGAAGGGGTACCTATAGGGGTTACAAGGGTGGCCAACATATTTGTACTTAAGAACCACTTGTATTTCTTGTGTGTATGAATCCCTCAGCCATGGGTTCATGTGAGTAACGACAGATCTTTGTGGCTTAAAGATGCCAGAATACGTCTCTACCCTGAAAACCAATTTATGCACAATTTCTGCCAAGGAAAGTGCTCCGATACCACTTTTGATATACCAAATATAAAAAGTATGCAGAACATAAATAAAATTCTAGAAATGGAGGAATAACAACAATATAACCAGAAAAATCACCACAATAACACTAAAATGATATAAGAATAACAACATAAATAACACTTTGATTCTGAGAGCAATGTTCACGGGCCTCTTTGAGGGGGAAACCTCCAGTCAACCAGAGCTCTATTACAATAATATCCAAGATAGGTTTCTCATACCCTCAACTCCTATTTTATACTAAATATGTCTATCAAAATAAGCATATAGAGGAAGATCCTTCTAGAAGCGGAAGCTTCTATTAGGTCTTCTTACATTCAACTTATTCTATTTTATTGCAAGGCCTTACTAATATTGATCTTTATTACATCTGAATATATTGTTCTACCTATGTGCGGGTTAGGACCCTAACATTACCACTAACTTTTTTCATAGCATTCATTTACTCCCCCCAATGCTCCCCCCATTAAGGTGTAGGAAATTTTTATCATTATACTCCCCCCTTTGAGTTGAAAGAGAGTAGCATTCTAATTTCAATGTCTGTCGCAAGATGTTTTTTAATTGAGATTGAATTATATGTTATCTAGGTGGATATAGGTGGCCACCCACCTTTTCCAACTGTCTCAAAACAATTTTCTAGCAATTTTGATAATTTACTATTTTTGGTAGTTTTTCGAGTCCTGAACTTCGGGATCCACTTTGAGGCCCTAAACGACGTTTTTTGGGCATCTACTAGTCGAAAAATACCTTCATGATCAACATAAAATTTTCTACTAGTAGTTGTAGTCCTCAGATAGATATTTCTAACAATGTATCATATGTGTCAAACGAAGATAGTATGTCAAAGTTACGACCTCGGGAAATTGATGTCCCAACTTACCCAATCAAGGCCCACATGACTTTTGGCGCTTCATCTCCCAAGGTTAGGTTTTTAGATGTCTAGGTTTTTTGACATTACTTTTTAATGAAAAAATTCCTTCAGAGCCTCATTGTAACCATGTTCTTGATAATGTGAGTAGTCGTTACACCTATTCTCAGAGATAAGTTTCCACCATTCTAGCGAGTCTTTCACTCTATATTTTTACAGTTTGTACATTTCTTTCATTAATAGAAATCATGTATTATTGTATCTTTTTGTTTATGGTTGCATTTCTGATACATTTATGTTATATTATTGGATATCAACAATATCTTTATGCATTTCTTTATTATATCTCTTCTCTCATTTCATGCCGAAAATAATCAGGATCAGTGGTATAAAAGCAGGCTTCTCTTGATCGTTTTTTCAATGCATGTCCCCGACGAGGTCTGAGTATAGAAAGTTGGGTCTCGAGCTTGTCTCTCTTGAATACAATCGCTCGCACATGCCAAAGAAACCCTCCATGGAAGAGGAAAATAAAAATGATGGAGTAGGCGATCCTATCAATCTATTGCTTGAGCAAGATCTCACGCAACAAAGGGATGAAATGATGGAGAATTTTTTCCACATCCTTCAATGCCTACCGATAGAAACAGACGCATATTCATCAAACAACCACTTTGGAAGCACCTCTTCTTTCAAGGTACATGCTAATTTTTATATTCTTGTATTTGAAGGTTAGATAGATGCAGATGCTCTAGACAAATGGTTAAATATGTTAGAAGGTTATTTCTCTGTTCATAATTTTTCCGACAGGGAAAAGATCACCTTTTCACTCCTTAAAGTTCTCCCCCATGTCAAACATTGGTGGGGAACTTACTGGGAGAAACTTTTTACAGAGGAGTCTGGAATATATGGGGTCGAGCCCACTTGGGATTTTTTTGTGGATGCGGTAAAGGAATAGTATTACCCTGTTGGAAACTATGAGGACCAATACATGGGATGGACCACACTATGGAAAGAGAGGGGCCAAGCAATTCCAAAGTTAACCAATACCTTCCATACCTTGTGCACCAATATGGGTATCAAATACTCCGAGTGACATTTGGTTATGAAATACCATGGGGCTCTACAGAGATACATCCAAACTGGAGTGGATTTTATGGACATCTCATAACTCGGTGTTTCTCATCGATATGCTTTTAAAATCAAGCATAAATTTAAGCAACAAAACAAACGGTAGTTTGGGTATGCAAATATGTAACAACCAAAGTATGATGAAGACAACCCTAACAAACAGTCTCCTGAAAACCAGTCCAAGCCACAGGAAAAGAAGGGTCACAGAAAGACAAAGGACACTGAAAAATGGTGTGATTTCCACAAACTCCCCTGGTACAACACTGAGGAATGTCACTCAAAATAGTCATTGGTGGCCGAGATCAAAGACAAGGATTTGAACCCTAACTTAGAATCTGATTATGAAAATATTGGTAAAATATAGATCATTGATGTAGACCCCACTGCTATTGTCAAGAACGCATCAATTCAACCAGAAGAACCAACAGATCCTAAAGAGGGGGAGCGCCTTTTTCATTAACAGATGTGGGTGAAGGGGACCCTGCTGCATTTTATTGTTGATAGTGGAATACAGAAGACCCTCATCTCAGAAGAGGTTGTCAAACAATTGGGATTGTTGAAAACACCACACTCACAACCATACAACATCGGGTGGCTTTGCCAAGGACGAGATCTTTGTGTCCTCTAGGAGTGTCAATTGTCATATGGCATCCATCCCTTCAAAGATGAGGTATTATATGATGTTTCCCCATTGGATGTCTGTGATGTTCTCTTGGGGCAACCATAAATGTGGAAGCTCCATGTTATTTATGATTCTTGACCTCGTAGTGTCATTGTTACTTTGGGGGGTCATCTCTATAGAATACTAGAGGTAGTTCCAACTACTGTCCCACCTAAACATTGTCACAAGGTAGTATCTCATACTACAAACTTCATATTCTTCATAATCTGTTCAAAGGGTGAACAGAAGGATACTGCAACCACTACAACCTCGGCCCAAATACCTTCTTTTCAACAAAAGCAGGTCGACAAGATTGCACCAAAGTGTAAAGATTCCATCTGCACATAGGCACCTCATGTAGCCAGACTAGTTAAAAAGGTCCAACCCTTCCAACCACATTATTATAACCCTAAGCACTAGACATGCTTACCTAGCATCAGGCCATCTCAGATTCCTTCTTTGCCAAAGCACTACTAAAAAACTCTTCTTAAAAACCTCTTTTACAAAGGCCCATGCGCCCTGCTCAATTACTGCACATGTGTACATGCTAGCTAACCCAAAACAACCCGCGTGTACCTACAAAAATATGAAAAAAGGAAAGTTGCTAATGGAACACACAGATTTGGGTGAGTTAACTAAACCTTCCGACCATGCATGGCCGAGGGTTTGACCAAATACCTAGCTTCTTCTAGCCTATAAAATAAGGGTTAGGGGTCCCATTTGGAAGAGGAGAATCATAGTAAATAAACTATACCCGATTGCACATTCCCTTTGTCCCAACCCTTTACCCATCCTTGTGCAAAGAGAAAGATAGAGAAAAGAAGTTGGAGGACAGTTGAAGAGGAGCCCAGGAATAGGTTCGAGAAGCAGTGGCCAGATTCATCATTGTAAGTTGATTTGTTGAAGTTAATAATAAAGAAGTACTTTTCCCGTCCCACCATATGAGGTTTTCATAGTTTATTGCATACTTGTTTATTGAATCTCTAACCCATTATAATATATATTAAATTCATGTGGAGTTCGTTATTTGTCTTGTGTGAATGTAGGTCATCCTTAGGAGGAGAGTTGCAATCAAAGAGCGATCAAGCATGAGGAAGGATCGATATCAAACGCCCAAAATAAGGTATGCTCACTTGATTTTCTTAACTATGTATTTGTTGAAGAATAATGGGGATTAGCTCTGGGACGACGGTAGAAAGTAGATATATTTAGGTCTTTTATGTATGCATAATTAAACCATAAGTGCTAGTCCATAGAGGTATTTCCCACTCACAACAGAATTGGCGACCATACCGGGGATAGTCTAGGGTTTCTGGGAATTTTGTTTTGGGTATTTTTAAGAACTAGTTTCATTTCCTGTTTTTAAAGTTTCAGCAAAAGTCTGAGCTAACAAAGATTTTGGTCTTCCATACCAGTTATCTCTATTTCTTTGCTTGACTGTATTTTTTTTCCGAGACCCGCATAGGTATATGCGACCTGTATAAGGTCTGCACGCGTGTACCTACTCCCTTCATTATCACAGCCCACGTGTACACACTAGCTAAGGAAGTGTTAGTAGCGTGTATGATTCTAGAAAAATTCTTTTAAAGAGGCAATCATCCTCTTCCCTGTTAGAATTAGTCCTTCTCAGAGGTTTTCTGGAACTCTTTCTAGTCTTTGTTGTTTGCAGTCTATAGCTTAGGTTTCACCTCGGATTGGTTTGTTCTATCAAATTTTCCTTGAATTGTTTTCTTTTTTCTGTTAAAGCAAGTGTCTGAGTCTTCAAGAGATTCTAGTTCTCAGTACCAATGGTCTCTACCTGGGTTGGATTTCTTGGCTTTTCATTTGTCTCATAGTTTCAGATATATGTGTAGCCTATATAAGGCCAGCACGCGTGTACACGCGCTCTGACTTTACACAGCTCGTGTGCACACGCTTGTTGTGGAACTGTCAGCAGTGTGCTTGTGGAGAGAATTTTTGTTGAAGGTAAGGCAGTCATCCTTTATTTTGACAAGAGTTATACCTCTCAGGTTTGGGTCTCTGTCACAACAGTCAATAACTTAGGTTTGATCACAACAATAGATTTCTTTTTTCATTTAGAAGTTTTCCTCAAAATTTTTCTTTTATAGGGTTTTTAGACAAGTGTGATTTTTAAAGTGATTCTTTGCGATCTGTGCTTAGGCCAGAAGTTTTCTTGGTTTTGACTTGTTGATATTTTTCCTTTTTGCTTTGTGAGCATTCAAATAAAAAAAAAACTTTTATTTCTTTGTTGGTTAAAAAGTGTTGTTTTGCATTAGTAACCAGGCAAAAGTCTTTTCTTTGATAAGTTCTTGACAGTTTACTTAGATCATAAGTAGCTCGTAGTCGAGTGAAATCCTTCTTTGAGTTTGTTGTTCAAAGATCTTAGAAATTTTTTTAAGTTTGAAAAGTTGTTTAAGAGTTGAGTGAAGTAAAGGTTTTTGTTTCCATCTTTTTGTTTATTTTGCTTTCGTCTTTCAAACATCACTAGTTTCACTTTCATAACCTTTGACTTAAGACAATCCATAAAAATTGACGCTAAATCTAAAATTCATTAGACCTTTTATGTTTGTAGGGTCAACCAACTAGTTTAGGGTTAGGGCCTTGAATTAGGTTGGAGAGGAAATTCTTCAAGGCCATTAAAATCAAACATTGGAGTCTGAGATAGGAAGAGTCAAAGTATACTATCATCAAAGTTATCCAGGACCCCCCTCTAACACAGGGGATAAACATGAGGTCACGTGTGGAAAGGTAGCAGAGATAACCCCTCCAAAATAGGACCAATCGTAGTGGAGAACACATATAGAGGGCTTGTCTTGGGATTTCGTCGATTGCATTTGCCACAGAGCTTTGTGGGTCTTGAATCTGTTCGAGGTCCTCATCTGTCTTCTGAACCACTTGCTTTTGATACCCTTGACAGGTTTCAAGCTCGATACCCTACTCATTGTGGTCTACCCGACTTTTGACAGTACCCGCCTAGTGACTGTTCGTGCACTGGCAACCTAGTTTCCTATCTTTTTAGGGACATACACAAGTGACTATGGGGGTATATCATGGTACCTAGGATAGACATCAAGCCACGCTTTGTAGAGTATACCTAGAGGGTGATTTCATGTTCGAGTTGCACTTACACCAGTAAGTTGCTCTAGTGTTGGTTGTTGTAACTGTTCTTCCAATTAGTTTAGTGTTTTCTTGTTTTATCTTGTAGGGACTTTTTTTAGTGTGTGTTGTTTTCTTGAATGAATAGAAAACCATAGAGTGTATTTGATATTCTCACACAGTGGAGGATCATGAGCTCCACTAGTCACGAAGGCTTTTGGGCCTATCACCGGTTACAATGGAGCCACCCCTACCACCACTAAAGTGAAAGCTAGACCAACAAGGGTCTTTTGAAGCGACCGGATCACAAGAAATTGTGCCCGAACAACATCCAGAGGAAATGACCATTTTAGACTTTGGAGCGAAAGATCTTGGTCCACCTGAAACTCCAACTAGTGATATTTCGGCACCCATCATCATATCGATTCACCCTTACGAGTGCTAGACAGTGTCACACGTAGGAATGGAAACAAATGTTGTCACTCCCTCTGGGAATTCTTCAATTCCCACTATGGTTGTCACCACAGGAGAGTTTCCACCTCCTAACCCACCGTCACTGGTCTGAGCCACCATGGTCTCGACCGCCTCTACCTCACACAGTGATCTGATCCCATCTTTGGTGGTGGCCAAAACCCCTTTCACACCAAGTGCGACAGGCCCTCTGCTCTCATACGACATGCCTAGCTCAGGTACAAGTCTTGTACTTTCCTACTCCACTTCATAGACTTTAGGTCTGGGGGCATGGATCTCTAATGCTCCTCTACAAGGCCACATGGGGGGCACTTCATCTCCTTTTAACACTTTCCCTTACGGGGGAGGTCATATACCTCCTTCGTCCCCTTCGCTCAGTGGAACACATTAGTAATCCACCAGGCCACCCGCACACCATAGTTTATTTGGAGAAAGGATTCAAGGACCTCCTTTTTATAATATTCCGGTAGGTTTCACACCATTTTCTTTGTTCAATGCATTTGGTAATAATGCCTTCTCGTCAGTTGCTTTCCCGACTGGGGGCAATCCCAGTTTTGGACAATCTATTCCTATGCAGGGTACTATTCCTGTACAGGGGGAAAACCCAGGAACTTCTTCCACATCAGGGCCTTGGAATTCTTGGCAAGGATCCATTCCCTCCTCAAGAATGCTGCTCTGGGGTAATTATTTTCACAATCAATGGAACCCCAGACAAGGTACTATGCCTATCTCCACGGGATCGACATAGGGAAACCCTTCCCAAAGTCCTCCAAATGTAATGCACGCCCATCCATCTACGTCCTATTTTGGGAATCAGATGATGATGTCTTCTCACACATAGAATCCGTATGCTAGTCATGGCCATGGTTTTTACCAGAACCTAGTCCAACAGCTGAAATTTTCCTGGCAACTTGGTGCTAGTCAAACTCTAGGTCCCTTTTTCCCAGGTTATCACCAACAACCGAAACTACCTTTCTTGGCAACCTTGCATTTTCCAAACATTACAAGGTTGTTGAATGACCCTATCTTTCATGATCCATGTTGGCCCCCTATGGCGACGAAGTTTCCTTCGCACATACCAAATTTCAAAGCCAAGCCGAACGAAGATCCAGGCGATCATGTGACTAACTTCCACCTTTGGTGCTCATCTAATTCGTTGAAAGAAGAATCCATACATTTGCAATTGTTTCAATGTACTCTCATTGGGAGTGACGCAAAATGGTACATTGAGATCGACCACTCAAGATACTCTTCCTTTGGCGAATTGGCAATGGACTTCCTAAACCATTTCCAATCACCTGTGAGATACGACGTTGGCACATAATTGTTCGCCAATTTCTCATAGACAAAATCAGACCATATCTCTAATCACATCCGAGAATGGAAACGCCAGAAGAGTTTAATTAAGGTTCCAGTCTCACTAGCATTCCTTCTCTAGTGGTTCCTTAAGTATTTGGTCCCACAGTTATCCAAAGATGTCGCGACATCATGAATGTTTTCCAAAGAAGACACCATCATGAGAGCTCAACATCTTGATCTCATCTATTCTCAGTCTAGTTTATTATATGAGATCTTTCCAGATGTGCCACACTCAATACTTGATAAAACTAGACAAAGAGCTGGACCACATGCTGATGGTATTGTTGGTTCAGCACAAACAAATCCCGTTGAGCAACTAACGAAGTAGTTGCAAAAATTGTCTAGACAACACACAACAACTAGCCAAACTACTGTTTTGGCTACTCCCCTTACTAAAACGTCGATGTACACACAGTGCAATCAACAAATACAAAGGCCACCCAGTAGCCTGAAGGAAAGAAAAAGCAACGAAAGAAGGGTAAGGGGGATAAGAAACCCACTAATAATGTTGGCAGGGGAAACATTGAGAAACAGAAGGCGAGCCATCCGTTCAACCTATGCGCAGAAGACCACTTGACCCACCAATGTCCTCAGCTTGCAGAGGCCCAAATGTTTGTGACACAGAAACAACCTGCTGTGTTAACCAATCCATTTTAGCATGGGCAAAACCTAACCCAAGCCTCTACAAGAACGAAAGGGGGCAGTCAAGGACCCTCTCTGTCTTCGAACAATCCCGCATCGGAGAATGTGTATATGATGAAGGGTGATGCTTTTATATCGACTAGAGTGCATGAATAGAGTAAACCAAGCACTTCTAAGAAGGGAAAAGAAGTCAAACTCCCATCTCTTCCTCTACAGATTGAGAAGACTTTGGATGAAACAATGACACGCATCCCAAAAGGTGCATTAAAAAAAGATTCTCACAACCCAAAGGCAAGGGCCACCCAGAACTATTCTATGGTGGAGGATTTGTCTCAAACCCCTTATGCAATGTCTTCTTTGGAGGTCCTCCAAAGCTACCCTTCCCAGAGGAAGGATTTGTTAACCTCTTTAGGATCTACCGAGACTTATAATCCGGGTACCATCATGCTGGATACAACAGACCTAAAACCTCGTCTACCTTACCACGTAGCGTTTCAGATAGTAATGGCTCACCCCACAAAAACTGTTACTCGAAATATTTTCTGCACGGTGGTTGATGAGGGTGCCTCGACATGCGTTATGTCATTGACATGTTGGAAGGCCATTAGCCAGCCTGTTTTGTCTCCATCACCTACTCTTCGAACTTCTTTCGACGATCGTTCATTCTGACCACATGGTATCATTACCTCTTACCCCATGCAGTTAGGAGGGAATATCATGTGTGTCGAGGTAGAATTAGTCAATGCGTCCCTTGACTACAATATCTTGTTAGGAAGGAGTTGGACTTATTCCATGCAAGAAATGGTTGCTACAGTTTTCTGGGTCTTGTTGTTTCCACATGAGGACCGAATTGTGACCATTGATCAATTGTCTTTCTCCAGACTTGACCCTTCATTGGGGGTATCCACGGTCCCGATGATTGATAATCCTAAAATAGGTGTAGTCAATGTAGGGGTTGGTTTGTGCCCATCTTTGATGGGTACCTTCAATTACCCGCCCCCTCAAGGTGATGTCAAGTTCATATTCAACCACCATAAGGTTGATATTTTCCAAGTTTCATCATTTCGCACGACTTACTTCAACGATCCATGAATATTTCCTTCCCCATCGGCCAAGACAGATGGGACAGGGCACCCGGGCATGTCCATGCCCTTGTCCATAGATGAAGTAGTGTACTCTTTAGTCTAGCAAGCTTCAGCCAACACAAATCCAACTCCTGCACAAGAGTTAAATCCGCTTCTAGAGCTAATTTGGGCTCAAGGTTCTCTCACTGAAACTGATTCATTAGACTTAGTCTTTCCCTCTGAAAAAGTAGAAATTGAAGCAATGACTAGTCTGGACAAACCCTGGGATGATCTTCATCACAGATCATACTTCCTCCCAGAATTAAGAAGAATCGAAGCCAGAGAATTCACCTTGACTATGACTGGAGATAGGTCTTGTCCTATTAATCCCTTAGCTACACATGAGATCTATGCTGAGAGTAATATGGAAACCATCACTGAAACCATATCGATCAATATCTCTAGAACCCCTGGCGTCGTGGAGAATGTTTTTGTTGGAGCTGACTGCTCCCCTAGAGAGATTCAAATCTACACTGATCTATTTAAAGAATTTCATGACGTTTTTGCCTAGTCTTACGAGGAAATACCAGGCATCGATCCAAAAATAGTCGAACATGAAATCACAACTTATCTAGATGCCAAGCCTGTTCGGAAAAAGCTTTGTCCTGTTAATCCCAGGAAAGTAGCAGCCATTAAGGTTGAAGTTGAGAAACTGCTAAAAGCCAGTTTTATCTATCCTATCCATTTGACCCAATGGGTGTCAAATATTATGCCGGTTAATAAAAAACAAGGCACAATTCGTGTATGTACAAACTTCCATGATTTGAACAAGGCATGTCCAAAAGATAATTTTCCCACACAATTCATTGACCAGATCATTGATGACTGTGCGAGTTGCAAGGCCTTCTCTTTCGTGGACGGTTTTTCAGGATATAATCAAATACAAACCAAACCCGAAGACTAGCACAAAACGACATTTATTTGTCCATGGGGTACATTCTCATATCATAAGATTCTTTTTGGTCTCAAAAATGTTGGAGTGACCTTTCAGCGGGCCATGTCTTTTTCTTTCCATGACCTCAAGCATATAGTCAAGGTCTATTTAGATGATTTAGCATCTTGATCTCATAAGAGAACGAATGATACCACACACCTCTGACTTATCTTTGAGCGTTGTTGCTACTTTTGGATTCGCTTGAATCCAAACAAGTGCAGCTTTTGCGTAACATCAGGATGTTTGTTAGGTTTCATAGTATCAACAACAGGGATCATGGTCGATCCTCTCAAGGTTGAGGCAATAATTTATTTGCCTCCCCCATGCACAATCCTTCAACTTTAGAGTCTACAGGGAAAGGCGAACTTTTTAAGATGTTTCATCGCCAACTATGTCGAGATCACAAAGGGATTTATGCGCTTACTGAAGAAAGACATTCCTTTTCATTGGGACGATGTCGTCCAATGCTCTTTCAATGCATTGAAACATGCCCGCATGACTACCCCTCTGCTTTGGCCACCTAACTATAACAAAGATTTCTTATTATACCTGGCTGCAGTAGAGTCAACGATCGACATGGTATTAGTTTAGGAGGATGACTTGTTCTCAGAATATGTTATTTATTACCTAAGTCGAGGCCTCGTAGGACCGGAACTCAATTATTCTCATATCGAAAAACTTGCGTTGGCAGCAGGTCATACTGTTCAACGGTTCCATCATTATGTTATGTTTCACAAGACCACTGTCATTGTTGTCGTGAATCCATTCCATTACATGTTGATGGAATGGGTAATAGGCAGAAAGATCAGTAGATGGATAATCATCCTCCAGGAGTTTGACTTAGATTTTGTTTCAGCGAAATCCAAAAGGTCACTGATATTTGCAGAACTTATTTCAAAACTTTCAGTTGAGTCAGGTGATGTTGTGCCCAAAGAGTCACCTATCAGAGGAGATATGTTTTTGATCACATCTTCAAATCCCTGGTATGGAGATATATTTATCTATCTCCAGACTTTAATGTGCCCCATCTCTGCTTCTCATGATGAGCGTCGATGTATAAGCCATCAGGCTAAGAATTTTCTCATACTCGATGATACGTTGTATCATAGAGGTGTAGACTGCATCCTGCATCGATGTCTCACTCATGAAGAAGCAATTATCATGCTTAACAATTTCCATACCGGAGCATGTGGCGGTCATTTGTCTGGGTTGGAAACAACCCAAAAGATTCTATGAGCAGGTTACTTCTGGCTGACACTAATCAAAGACTGTATCGAATCGGTCAAGAATTTCCACCCATGCTAGATCTTCTCTCGGAAGATGAGGGCACATCCCACTCCCATGTTTCCTATCATCACAGTTGGTCCCTTCACCAAGTGGGGGATTGATTACACTACATGCAACCCTCCTTCAGCAAGGGGACATCGTTATATCATCGTAGCCATAGAATACTTCATGAAGTGGATCAAAGATATGCCAACATTTAAAGATGATGGAGTGATCTAGGTGGATATCGGTGGCCACCCACCTTTTCCAACTGGCTCAAAACAACTTTTTGGCAATTTTGGCAATTTACTATTTTTAGCAGGTTTTAACTTCCGAGGCCATTTTGAGGGCCTAAATGAAGGTTTTTCAAGATATAGGTTCTCAATGATATTCTAAGGCATGATTGAGCCCCCAAAATTAATCTCCTTGATGATACCTTTCCAATGAGCTATCATACGCCTAAAACAGAGATCGTATGCAAAAGTTACGACCCCAAGAAGTTGATGTACTAACTTACCCAAACGGGGCCCACATGACTTTTGGCGCTTCATCTCCTCGGGTTAGGTTTTTGGATGTCTAGGACTTTTGGCATTCCTATTTATTGTAAAAAGGCCTTCAGAGCCTCATTGTAATCATCTTCTTGTGAATGTGAGTAGCCATCACATCTCTTCTCAGAGATAAGTTGCCACCATTCTAGCGAGTCTTTCACTCTGTATTTTTACAGTCTTTGTACATTTCTTTGATTAATAGAAATCGTGTATTACTGTATATCCGTGTTTATGGTTTCATCTCTTATACATTTCTGTTATATTATTGAATATCTGCAATATCTTTGTGCATTTCTTTATTATATCTCCCCTCTCATTTCGTGCTGAAAATAATCCAGATCATGGAGAGACTGCAACTCTCTTTTTATTCAACCAGATCATAGCAAGGTTCGGTGTCTCGAGGGAGATTGTCACTGACCATGATAGTCACTTTCAGAACTAGATGATGACCAAGTTAACATCAAATCTTGGGTTATGGCAAGAACATTTGTCACCCTACTACCCCCAAGAAAATGGTCAGGTAGAAGTTGTAAATAAATCTCTTAAGACCATCCTACAATGAATGATCAACTCATCCAAGTCAAATTGGCATTTGATGTTATACTCGACATTATGGGCTTACTGAACGTATGTCAAGACTGCAACTGATTTCTCACCTTTTCAACTCATTTATGGGCTAGAAGAAGACTTTCCTATCGAATGTCATATCCCATCCCTAAGGTTGGAAGTACAATTATTGCCAGATACTTCTCCACTTGAAGAATGGTTATTATACCTTGAGCGGCTCAATGAGTAGCATCATGATGCGGCCCTGGCCAATGAGGCTCACAAACATAAAGTCATCTGTCAATATGATAGGTCCGTTCGTCCTCGGATTTTCACTGAAGGTGACCTTGTCATGGTATATGACCAAGAAAAGGACCCCCTAGGGGAAGGAAAATTCAAACACATGTGGTTCAAACCTTTCATCATAAAAGAGGTTCTAAAAAAGGGCACTTATCGTCTGGTTGAATTTGAAGGGAATTCTTTGGCAAAGCCTAGAAATGGACTCTACCTCAAGAAGTATTACTCATAGGCAGGTCACCATGGGTAACTTTTTGTAACATATGTATAGTCTTTGTACTATTACTTTCTAGTTTCTTTTAGTATTATGGACGTGTCATTTTTGATGTTATCTTTCATCACTGTGGCATATGTCAAGTGAATCCAAGGTGTTAATTGGGTACAAAGACAGTGCTAGCCAGTACACTTAGAGGCTTGCCTTCGTAGCTTGGGTAATTTTTACACCTCGAGGCCAGTTATTATCTTCCGGAGGTATATGCTTAGGTGACACCACAAACAATGTCACCGAGTATAGTGCAGTTACTAAGGTTGCTTTGTGACACCTTGTCATTTGGTATCTCTCATCTCCAGGTCTATCTCGACGCTCAACTGGTTGTGTCTTAGTTAAATAGAGTCTACCATGTTCATGATCTGACTTTACACCAATGATTCCTTAGAGTACATCTCTTAGAATGAAGCTTTGATTATATTACATATTTTCATGTTCCTAGGAGATTAAACCAAATTACAGATAATCTAGCTAATCAAATTTTAGATTGGCATCTTGCACACATATGAAAGGACATACACATAAACGTGTAAATACATTTTTAAAGGCAAAATTGATCCATAAGACACAAAACTACATAAAAATCCATATATAATATCATAGTCACCAGAGTACATAGGTGGACGCAAGCGCCTCAAAAATATCACCAATAATGAGTCATGGGGCTTATGCCCTCAAAACATATATACAAGTAGTTCTCTCAGCACGTGAAAAGTCTAACTAAGGTTAGGGCCTATGGGCCCTGTTGTATTGATCAACAAAATTTTCCAAACGTCGAAACAATCGAACCCATGTCCATGGTTCCCCCACTACATGAGGCTGCATAGATGGTGGCAGATCCTCAATCTCTTCCATAGGGACCGTGCGGGTGAGCGAAGTAAAGTTTCTCTTGACTCGTCTCAACACCCTCTCAGCCTCCCCAACTGGAAGCTCTCCTACTGTTGTTGGTCTCCCTGTGGTGGCAGGTGCGGCCCCTGGTCGAGGATGATGCATGTTCCTCACATAGTCCTCAGGTTGCAATGGTCCCACATCTACACACACCAGACACGTATCTATCAGAAACACAGGTATAAAAAAAAAATGATATATAACAAAAACAACATAAAAATTACATATGTTTCACAAAAACAAAAACAAGAACAAAACAATGATGTAAACTTACCCATCTCTCCTCACTCCTCACTAGGAGGTATTGGTATCTCAGGATCTCTTGAGAAATCAATCCCAGCATAAGGGTAATCCTCTATGACTGGGATATGTAGCGACAACCAAGTGAATAAATCATCATCAAAGGACTCATTGGTCCTTCCACCACCCTATCATGGTAGTAACACTACCCATCTAAAAACTTCAGGAAGAGAGGCCTGATGTCCTCATACCACTACTCGAGGACTGAAGCTCGAAACTCTTTCAAAGAAGAAAAAGAATAGAATGGTCCCGAACTCAAAGTTCCTTTGTGTCCACAACCGACAATCTGTCAACTGCCTCTTCATACAATCTAGCAATGTTGTGCTCCAGTCAAATATTTGTGCATTTAAGCATTGGACTGCACAGTTCATCTATACATGGGATGCCTGATGTAGAGCCACGGAACCAATGATCCACTCAATAAGCAACACAATCGCCTGCAGTGATAAGTCAGTAATCTTGCTTATAGGCACCTGTGAGCTCGATCAGTCTATACCAGCCTCACAGTAAATTCCTATCAATTTCGCTATGTTATGCGGCTCCAAAGGAAATGTCCAGAAGTTGACTGGTTCCCCTCTCCTGGAGAGGCCAGTCAAAAACTATATGTCCTCTTTCATGGGCACCAGTGACTGCCCCTCTAACATAAATGCCTTTGCATCCAGATGCCAATAATCAACCAAGGCATTCAGTAGCCTAGGTTGTTCCCGCATAAAAGGACATAAGAAGAACTTGAGCAACAGACATTGCATTAAGGAAACCACAACATTGGGGTCTTCCCCGACCAACTCACTAACCTCCTCATGCTCTCTTTCTCTCCAGTGAACATACATCCTACAAAACACCAAAGTTTAGGAGGGTTAATCCTTGTTTTTAATTTTTTTTTCATTCAGTAAGGGGGTTCACGCGGGATGTAATGCTGACAGTCACGTGTACACATGTGCAGTTTTTACTTTGCCTGAATGTACATGCGGCTTGTTCTAAGACAACCCACGTGGACCTAGCATCAACCTTTTGAAGTTCGACACCCCCCCAAAACTTCGAACCCAAAGCATAAATAAAGATGTAAATTGCAAGAGGAGAGAGTTTATACTTACTTGGTCCAAATAGATGGTCGTTTCGTCCACTGTAGCTCCCAGAATCACCACTTTTATCAAAGGGTTTTTTTTTTTTCTCTAGAGTCAATTTCCAAATCAGCAATGGTGATAATGAGCTGCCAGCTTCTATTTATAGACTTTCTGGCCTCTTTTTGTCACTTTTTTGGCCCCCCTTATCATTTTATTTAAACCAAAAACCATTTAAAGTGATTCAGGAGTTGCATTGGAAGGGTATGATTGGGTATTGGGACAATTTTTTGTAGTTTTGGGTAACTTTTGACAGTCTGTGGAAAAATATCAGATGATCAACTTGAGCATATAGGTTAGGTTTCTACCCTGAATTTTGTATCTCGTTGTCTTTATCCCTTTTCCATAGGATCGATCCCATCAGGTTGCAACACAAAACCATCATTGCTTCTTTAGAAGTGTCGCGAGTTGGTTGTAGAGCTTACCGAAAAATGGATGCCCTAGGTAGATCCTGGTTGCATTATGGTGTCCATGCTGTCTCTAATCATTGTAGGCTCGAGAGTCCTTCTTGTTTTTCCTAATTACGAGTTTGAGCCTCATTTGCATGATTCCTTTTTACTCTTGAACTCACCCTTGGGACTCCCAAAAGACATAATTGGTCTTCTTTTAAGCCCTTTTCAGACCCTCTAAACATGAAAATATTGCCGAGCGATCTTGTGGCCTTTCACGCTCATTAAACTAAAATTTGAAGTCACGTCTCTCCGGCAGTAGTTTACCCCTTTTTCAGTCCGTATGGTCAACTATACAAACAAAGGTATAATCTAAGGAACTTCAGTTCTCTAGAAGAGTACTCTCAAGTATCATTTTAACCGTTTTCGGGCCTGAGGGACTAAATTTACGAAAAAGGAACCCCTACGGAGTCCATAGTTAAGCTCTTTTCAGACTCCCTAAAATTGAAAAGATCGCCGAGTGACCTTATTCTTTCACACTCGTTAAACTGGTCCAGAAGAAAATTCCTGACGGAGTCCATAGTTAATCTTTTTTCAGACTCCTTAAAAATGAAAAAATGGTCGAGTGATCTTGTCTTTATCACACTCATTAAAATGGTTTTGAATAGATGTCTTGTCGGTGCTAGTTTACCTCTTTTTCGAACCGACTAGACTACCTTTGAAAAAGGTACCCCAATGGAGTCTCCATTTATGTTTTTTCAGACTCTCTAAATATGAAAAACCATCTAGCTTACCTTCTCCGGGCTCATTAAAATTACATTGAAGGATGTTACCATTGTGTGTCTTGTTAACTGCATTTGCATACCTGCATCTTTGGTCTAATGTCGGCTCCATGTTGCTCTCAACTGAACCATATAAAGCATGCCTTATACACAATCCCTGTAGCACTTTGCCTCTGTGTCTTGACACCTTTGGCCCCTGGAGGATTTTTCCCAAGTGTTCTTACTCTGAACATCAGTCCTGTCCCTGTGCCTTGAACTTGTATGTTTGCAACACTCGTTCCTTCTTGGTAATGTAACATTCTTTTATTATTTTTTCAAAATTATTGAAAAAGACAAAAAAATCAAATATACCCCAAAAAGAGGAAGGGGAAAGTATTTTCTTTATTGGCAGCATAATGAGTCGCCCTTGGATAAAGCACATCTTTTCGTTTGTTCGTCAAACTTTGGGATTTAATACTACCTTGGGAAGCTTTTCTCTCTACGTAGAGATATGTCCTCCTCCGTTTGGTTATTCTTCCAAACATATGGAGAGTTTGTGTTGCCTCCTTCCTTGTAAACTTATGTTAATGCCATGTTTCCTGAGTGTCATCATTTGTCGTGTTGTTGTCCAAGGGAAGTTTTTAAGAAGCCTTTGTCGACCCCTTTGCAATTTGTCTCTTTCCCTCATACCCGTCCATCCTGAACATCTAATCAAGTCTTTGTTCGAAATCAATGAAGCCTTCAGTCTTATCATCAAGATTCTCTAGTCCATGGCCAACGATCCGTTGAAGACCCCAGGGTAGTGAATTCGTACACTTATATTACACTCCTACATGAGTTTTGAAGATTTTGAAGTTGTTGCTTGAGCTCTGAAGACCTCATCTCCAGCCATCAGGCCTTATCAGCTTCTAAGATGATGGATACTCTACATGTATATCTTTTTTATTTCGATATGTAGCTCCATTGTGTATTGTTTATGGCTACACTTTATATAGTTATATGACATGGATCTACACTGTATTTGATTGGTAGCCATGATTTTATTTTATCTCGAGCATGGGTATGCCCGCCTTAGTGAGACAATTATGATTTTTCCTGATGGCGCCTACCGATTTCTGGTCCTTGGGCTCACTTGTTCGACACATCAGTAAAGATTTTTAATGTATTTTGACTATCATATGCTCTTTTGACCTCACACATTAGGGGGCATCTGTTATAACCCTAATTTGCACCATACATGCTTACCTGGCATCAGGCCATCTCAGATTCCTTCTTTGCCAAAGAACTACTGAACAACTCTTCTTAAAAACCTCTTTTATAAAGGCCCATGCACCCTGCTCCATCACTGCATCCGTGTACACGCTAGCTGACCCAAAACAACCCACATGTACCTACAAAAGAACGTAAAAAGGAAAATTGCTAACGGAACACACAACTTTGGGTGAGTTAACTAAACCTTCTGGCCATGCATGGCTGAGGGTTCGACCAAATGCCTAGCTTCTTCTAGCCTATAAAAGAAGGGTTAGGGGTCCCATTTGGAAGAGGAGAATCATAGTAAAGAAACTATACCCGATTGCGCATTCCCTTTGTCCCAACCCTTTAGCCATTCGTGTGCAAAGAGAAAGATAGAGCAAAGAAGTTGGAGGACATTTGAAGAGGATCCCAAGACCAGGTTCATGGAGTAGTGGTTGGATTCATCATTGTAATTTGATTTTTTGAATTTTATAATATAGAAGTACTTTTCCCATCCCACCATATGAGGTTTTCATGGTTTATTGCATACTTGTTTATTGAATATCTAACCCATTAATCTATATATCAAATGCATGTGGAGTTTGTTATTTGTCTTGTGTGAATGTAGGTTAGCTTTGGGAGGAGAGCTACAATCAAAGAGTGATCAAGCATGAGGAAGGATCGATATCAAATGCCCGAAATAAGGTATGCTCACTTGATTTTTTTAACTATGTATTTGCTTAAGAATAATGGGGATTAGGTCTGGGAGGACGGTAGAAAGTAGAAATCTTTAGGTCTTTTTTGTATACATAATTAAACCCTAAGTGATAGTCTGTAGAGGGATTTCCCACTCACAACACACATGTTCATGACAACCTTCAACACGCTAAGCAATGCAACTTCCCCAACAAGGCAAGAAAATCATCAAGATCCAGATTCAGAAAACACTTTTCCCTCTCCCCGAGGCACTCAATGCAATGGAGACCATTTCTTCCTAAGGAGGGAGGATTGATCCAGGTGGATATCGGTGGCCACCCAACTTTTCCAACTAGCTCAAAATAGTTTTCTGGCAATTTTGGTAATTTACTATTTTTGAAGTTTTTCGGGTCCTGAACTTCCAGAGCCGTTTTGAGGCCCTAAACAACATTTTTTGGGCTTCTACTAATCTAAAAGTATTTTCCAGCAGTTGTAGTTCTCAGATAGATCTTTCTAATAATGTATCATATCTGTCAAAGGGAGATAATATGCCAAATTTACGACCACAGGAAATTGCTGTACCAACTTACCCAAACAGGGCCCACATGAATTTTGGCGCTTCATCTCCCAGGGTTAGGTTTTTGGATGTCTAGGGTTTTTGACATTATTTCTTATCGTAAAAATTCATTCAGAGCCTCATTGTGACCATGTTCTTGTGAATGCGAGTAGCCGTCACATCTCTTCTCAGAGATAAGCTGCCACCATTCTAGCGAGTCTTTCACTCTGTATTTTTACAGTCTGTATACATTTCTTTCATTAATATAAATCGTGTATTACCGTATCTCTGTGTTTATGGTTGCATCTCTGATACATTTCTGTTATATTATTGGATATCCGTGATATCTTTGTGCATTTATTTATTATATCTCCACTCTCATTTCATGCTGAAAATAATCCAGATCAATATGGTAAGATGGAGATATTTGCTTGACTAATGATGACCATTGCCAAGGATTGATCCACCTATAGTGAATCTTTAATCTTCCCAGTTTGTTTCGTTTGGATGATATTCTCAATGAATGATTATTCTTGCCACAATACTGACAAGGATGGAGATCAAAACACTAATCATCCATATGACCAACACGATTGCAATGTTGGCACTTAACATTTTGATGTTGAACTTGAACAAGTGAAGTTGAAACTTCTTGAAGCAATCTTACACTATTGAAGTGGATTGGTTTTGACTAATTTGAAATGTGAAAATTTACTTCCTTATCATATCCAAGTATCGTTCTTTACTTCTTATTCCTAATTTCTTCCTGATTTCTGATGGTGGGCTTGGAAAGAGAAATTTGAACCTATTTGTTAAGAACCAAATATCAATATAGCATAGAAAAAACTCAGAAAAAGTACTCAATGCCTTGAAAAAGAGATAATTCCAGATAATAAGCCTCTTTGAGGGGGCAACCTCCTTTTACGCCCCTTAAATGTTCAAGTACAATATGATTCAAAATGAAAATGTCTCCTTGGTATATATAGGAGACTAGGAGATATAATTACAACTAATGGCCTAAAGCCAACATAAATAAAATAACATTACTAATATAATATGCCCCAATTAAGGGGTAATGAGCCAATATTAGGGCTTAACATGCCCCTCCCCTTGAGACAAGTGTTGTCCACAATGCTTGAGTAACTCTATATGCTTCTGTATAAAAGACTCATCTTCCCAAGTGGAATCTTCAGTCGATAGTTTCCTCCATTTATTGAGATACTCTGAAATGGATCTATTACTCAACTGGTGAATTCTTGTGTCAATGATGGTTTCAGGATCCAATATGATTTTTACTTCCTCGTCAAGTTCTGGAAATATAGTTTGAACTGGGATCTTGTCACCTATAACCTTCTTTAAGCATGATACATGGAAAACTAGGTGTACTCGTGAAGATGCAGGCAACTCCAATTTGTATGCCATAGTACCAATATTTTGCAACACCTTATAAGGGCCATAGTACTTTGGTGATAATTTATTATCCTTCTTGGCTTGCTTGAGGGACATCTG
>ML781609.1:590946-616189 GCA_009831015.1 Picea engelmannii | reverse complement strand
TCAGACAGAAAGGGACTACAACACCTTGTCTTCTGTAGATTTCCTTTGCCTTTGCAAGTGTGCTAGCCAGAGATTTGGTTAAAGTGTTCCTGCTCAGACAGGAAGGAATCACAACACCTTGTCTTCTGTAGGTTTCATTTACCTCTGCAAGTGTGTTAGCCAAGGATTGGATTAAGGGTTCCTACTCAGAAAGGAAAGAACCAAAACATCCTGTTCATTGTAGACTTTCCTTGGTGTTAGCCAGAAACTGGGTTAGAGATCCCTGCTCAGAAAGAAAGGAATCAGAATGCCCTGTTCTCTGTAGACCTCAACCTCACAAGTGTGCTACAACAGAAGTAAGGATCAAGGCTCCTGCTGAGACAGAAATGAACTAAGTGCTTTGTTTTCTATTAGATAGAGTTAATTGTTTTCTGCATTATTGTTTTCATGAAAGAGTGTTAATGTTGAAGTCTCTGTTTGAGGGAAAGGGTCATGTTCTCTGATTGTAGAATAGTTGTTCTTTCCCATTGCAAGTATTATTTTAATGTAATCCAGGATTCTTAGATTGATATTTAAGGAATTGCAATAGGGAAGTTACTTTCCTATGATTTAATTCAGAGCTTCAGTTCATTCAAGCAAGAATAATTAGTATAAATTTCTTTACTACAACACTAAGTTGCTTTTGGAATTGAGCATATACTGTGCGTGGCTATCTTTGAAACAAAAGACTTCCCTGGGTTGATAATTTATGTTTCACTTGGTTGTTTAAAATTAATTAAGCAATTATAGTGACCAACAGTATGCAGATGGAAGAAGACAACTTGGTGTAGAACCTCCAATGCACAACAAAAGGGTGGTAAAAAACATTCTATAACAGAGATACTGTATCAAAATGGTTACTCAGAACTCAAGGATGATGGATTACTAATCCCTGACAAAACTCTCATGATGGAAAAAAAAATACCACTTAGATATGTTCCAGTTTGACCCTTTCCATGATGTTATGAGATAGCAGAAAACAAAACATGAATCCAACAATGATATACTATATTGATAAGAGCTATATGAATCCTTCAAGAGAATACCAGTGTTCTAAAAAGACCAAAGTACATCAAGATCAAGCATTACACTCTTCATGATGAAGTCTAGAAAAGAGAAAGTGGTTCTCCAATATATATCTCCACAGATGAGAAAATAAGTAGACATTTTTGTGAAGCCTCTATCCAAGATGAAAGAGTTTGTGTACTCAAGCTAGAGCTCATGGAGACGACTAAGGACTTCCTTATTGAAAAAGGAAGAGATGAATCTCAGGTTGGGAGGGAGCACTGATGTGTTATTTTTCTATGGACAATTATTTTTCAAGTTCAAAAAATGATCCAGGATTAGCAGTTCCTTTCTAGTTCAGAAAGTGGTTCACAATTTCTGATGGACATGCATTTTCCAGTTGGGAAAATGGTCCAGATCGAATGGTCATTTTCATAATGAAAATTGTTCGATGGATTGTTGATGTACCATAGACAACGATTCCCCTTGTGGTTAACATAGGGAGTGGTCTAGGATAGTCTCTCTTCTTAACGGTCACTCTTAGTAGTGGTCAAGAAGACTGGTCCACCTTGTCAGACAGTCATTCCTTTGAAGCTCAGAGTTTTGAGCAGTTTCAAAGAATGGTCTGTTTTGGAGGTTGGTGCAGGATATTCATTTCCTTAGGAAATGGTCCGGACAATCATTCCCTAGGGAGAATTCATTCTCTCCAGGTTGCACTTTATTTAGTGTTGGAGGAATGGATGAGATAGGCAAATGGTCTAGGTTCACAAATCAAGGACAAGCATTCCCTAGGGAAGATTCATTATTTCCAGGTTGCACTTTGTTTAGTGTCGGAGGAATTTCCCAGATAGGTGAATGGTCCAGGCTTAGAAATAGAGATAGTTATTATTCCTTGTTTGAGAATAATAGTCCAGATAACTCATCATTGATGTTTTACCTTCTAAGGGCAGATTCTTTTCCAGATCTCATAGATGTGAGTGGAAGAATGGCCTAGATGACTCAGTTTATTTCATAACATTGGTTCTTATGAAGGTTGAGATCAGTTGATATGATTACTATGGAGAATGTATGTCTCTAGATAGTAGAAGTATGCTACTGTGTTGGATATGTTCCATTGTTTGTGACTATGTGTCACAGATTGAGTAGTTGTGTACTACTATGGATAAACACAGTTTTTTTCTATCAGTTGACATTGTACGAGTTGTCATGGAGATTATCCAGTTGGATAATAATGACAGTGCTCATGGTGCTACCTATTTAATGGTCTATTTGTGCTCAAGATCATTATCAGTTATACCTCCTTATCTAGGAGGGAGTGTTCATATTATGGTATCTTTGAGAGGTATCAACCTCCATTGTGACCTTTGACAAGATTATAATATTCTATAAGCAAGAAAAGAAGTGAATGTAACCCTAGAAGAGATGTCAGCTAAGAGAGATAATTAATATGAATTAATTAGTACCCAAAATAATAAGTTGGCCCAGGAAATTTTGTCAAAGCCAGTATAAATATAGAGCGCCAATCCTCACTTTACAAACACTTCTCAGAATAATAGAGTGACAATTGTGTGCACTACAGTCTGGCAGTCTTGTGTGAAATTCCTAGAGAAGGTGCTGCCGCCAGTTCTGAAGTCTATTGTTTCTATCTTTTTGGGTTGGACTCTCTGATCAGATTTGGTTACTTCTTGCTTAGTGCATTAGCCTTGATTGGCGATTGGTTTACTACCAATATTATTCTCTCTGTCAAGGTCAAGGTGCTCAGAGGGTGGCTTCGGCCTATGGTTGGGTGACAATACTGATATTGTCTATGGTAAAATGAGCACATTCTAACATTAGGGACCTAACCTACATAACTCCTCAAATGGGTAGAATAATATATTTCCATGTAATAAAGGTCACTATTAATAAGGCCTAGAAATAAGGAAGAATAAGTCAATTGTAAGAAGACCTAATAGAAGTTTCTGCTTATAGAAGGATCTTCCTCTAGATTGTTCTTTTGGATAGATAGATTTAGTATAAATAAGAGTAGAGGGTATGAGAAGTTTTGTCTTGGGAAATTATTGTAATAGAGCTCTGCTCTATTGGAGGTTTCCCCCTCGAAGAGACAAGTGAACATTGTTTCATTTCAATAAAGGTATAATTCTGGTAATGTGGTTCCATATAATTTGTTGTTTCACTATTATCTATGCAATATTTCCATATTTTGTTGCTATATCGGTATTATTCTGTGCATTATTTCTCTATTCCGCTAATATAATAGATCTGATACCTTACAAGTGGTATCAGAGCAGTTTCCTCGATGTAAAAATTTGGGTTAATTTGTTTTCAGGGTAGAGACTTATTCTAACATCTTAAAGCTATAGAGATCTGTCGTTATATGCATAAACCTGCAGTCGAGGAGTAATACATGCAGGGAAAACAAGAGGTACTCAAGTTCACATCTGTTGTCCACCCTTGTAACCCCTATTGGTACCCCTTCGAGTGGTAGCGCATCGAACAACACATGTATACGAATCAACCCAGATCTCATGAATCCCTCTGTAGATAAACTGATCAATCGCCTAACAACTATAGCACCACTAAGAACAACACTTGGAAATATACTCTCTAGTACATGGGTAGTCAGGTAGTACAACTAAGGGAACAATATATCCTCCTTAGTTGGTGCCCTGAGATATTGGTTCAAGTACTACTGTTGGAGCTTGCATGTATATTAGAGAGCTATAGCACAAGGAAAACCCTTATCTATAGAAACCCTGAATACCCTAACCCTTCAGACAAAAAAAAAAAATAGAACATACAATATCTATTGACATGCAATTGTGCCTTCTGCATTATGGTTGTGAAATTACTACACAGTTCTTCATGTTAAGAATTTGGGAATTTTGTCACTAAAGTATTATTTAGGAAGGAGTATAACTCTGCAGGAGTAAAAAAACAAATGAGTATAGTGGTCCCGTCAGCAAACTTATTTGGGACCTATCCCCTTGGATTCCCCTTTTCTCCCTAATCACAGTCATACCTTTCGTTTTTAATTTTTTTTCAATGAACCCGAACCCTTCTCAACCTCCCTATTTTTCCACCTATTCCATTATATTTCCCTTCTCGCCTTGATCGTTGTGCTACCTATCACTTATAAGTCTTTTTTTGTTGTCCCACCAACCCATTTTTCCTTACCCGCACTTCCCATCTCCAAATGGCCACCAATCGCAGCCAAGACCTGCAAGCTTCCATCAATCACATGACATCTGATATTGGCTCTATCAATTCCCGCATTGCACAATTCGAGGCCCAATTCGAGCACAAATTAGACACCATGGAAGCCAACTTCACGAATCAATTTAACACCCTTAATTCTTCTGTCAACTAATTGTTGAACCACCCTTCGGGTCCTTCCTCTTCAGACCAACCCGATGTTGTTGATTCCTCTGATTCTCTACATTTTCAATCCAAATCCTTTCAGCATGACCTCCATATTCCCCTTGTCGAGGTCAATAAATTTGATGGATCTGACCCTATGGGTTGGATTACTCAAATGGAGCATTATTTTTCTCTGTATGGTATTACTAATGAGTTGGCCAAACTTCTCTATCATGTCCTTTATATAGATACCGAACGATGAAAATGGTGGAAATGGCGTAAAACTTCACGTCAAAGGTATATTGCCTAGACCTAGTGTTTTGTAGAGATCTATGACTGCTTTGACACTGATACCCACTATCTTGGTTGTTTGACCAAGTTGAAACAATCACGCACAATGGAAGACTTTATAACTTATTTTGAGCATTTTTCCTTTCGAACCGAGGGTATGTTAGATGATTTCTTCCATAAATTCTTTATCAATGGCCTAAAGGATGAAATTTGATCCCTTATTCTCATAGCCCGCCCCCAGACTTGTCTGGAATCTACTAATCAAGCTAAAGATGCCCAACAAGTTGTTTTTTCCCAGAACAAAAAACCTTCTTTTGTTCCTTGCCCTTGAACCACTAATCCTAACCCCCCTATCACTCCCCTCAAGGTCTAGAAATTAAGTAGGGATGAAATGGTTGAATGGCAATTGAAGGGTCTTTGTTATAATTGTGATGAAAAATATTTTTTGGGGCACAAGTGTAAGAAAAAAAAATGTTTTATGGCCATTTCTGAATATGTTCCCGATGAAGATGTGACAGTTCCACTTGTTGAAGATCCCTCCCTTCCTGATGCTACCCAAGAGCTCATTGACCCATCTGAATTTGAACCACTCATTTCTTTGCATGCCTTCACTGACTTCTCTTATCCAGAAACCTATTAATATTATGGTAACTGTGGGAGGTATTTACCTCCACGTGTAAACCTGACAAGAATAGAATATTCCGGGAAGCAAGAAGAAACTCTAATGAGTTGGCTAATAAACCTAGAAGACAAGTCAACTGAAGAGGCTAATTGGTCTTAGGTTATTAGCCTACAAGAGAAGAATTCAACCAGAATAAATATTATATACTAAGTAAATAGACACCCAGAATGAGAAGTCAGCCTAGGCAGTTAGCCATAATTAGTATAAATATAGGAGGCCAGTCTTCATTTTGGCAGGCATTCTCAGAATTGTAGAGAAACACTTGTGTGCACTGTAGTTGCCCAGTTTGTGTGCAAGTTTGGAGGAGAGCTATCATTGCAGTTGCTGCAGCTAACAGATTTCAGTTTTGGCTTGGACTATCTATTGGTTATGGTTTGGACTATCTGATCAGCTCTTGTTTGGTGCGCTATCCTTGGAGAAAGGTGGGATACCCTTTGTTTGGTTATCTAGGCTAGGGTTTTCTTCCGGAGTGATTCTCTATCAAGGTTAAGGTGCTCATAGGGTGGATTTCGGCCTATGGTTAGGTGAAAATAGTGATATTGTCGATGGTAAAAAAATTACATCCATTATATTCTGACAGGTTATGGGCCCACACCTTCTTCATTCAGTCTAAGTGCTAGAAGGAAGCATAGCCATAAGGATATTAAGCTCGTTGAAGAATTGTCTCTAGGGTTTCTAGTAGGAGCAGTCACCAAAGCACTGGCACTAGGGTTACTAGTCTGTGCAGTTGTAGAAACCCTAATCTTCTCTTTGAGGCACCTTAAGTGAATGGTTTGACCTAATTCCTGGATATACCAGTGCAGCCTAGCCTAGCACATCTCCTAGTACTCTCAACAAACCAAGACGACAAGTTTGAGTTTCTAGTCAGATCTAGGGTTGACCAAGTCAAAGTAGCCATGACTTAATCTATGAAGTTAGAAAACAAGTTAGATGGAGCTTCTAACTTCAGAGCATGGAAGACAAGGATTGACGTCATCCTTGACAAGAATAAATGTTTGGATATCGTGAAAGGAAAGATTGTGGAACCAAAGTTTGAAGAAGGAAAAGAGAAGGAACTACAAAATGATGCACTTATGGAGAAATTCAAAGATAGTGACATCAATGCCATGAGTATCATATTGGACTCTATAAAAGACCACTTGATACCCTACATCTCCCATCTTGGATCATCGAAGAAGGATGGACGATGCCCTAACAAACCTCTTCTCATTCGGAAACATTGGATAAGTAATGAGTTTGAAGAATGAGCTCTGTGACACGAAGATGAATGATGATGATAGCATAACATCATATTCTGTGAGAATCTCCCAGTTAAGAGATCAACTACAAGCTATTGAAGAGATCATTCCAGAGAAGGAATTGGTAAACATAGTACTCAATGGCCTTCCCAAGACATGGGATGCATTTTCCGCAAGCATGAACACAAGGAAATAATATTCTACATTTGAATAACTTTGGACTTGTTGTGATCAAGAAGAATCAAGGATCAGTGCAAAAGAGAAACCCAAAAATAAGTACGATGATCAAGCCTTTACAACAAGATTCAATAATTTCAGGAACGAAAGGAAGTTTGGTTCAAGGAAGAAGCCAAATCAAAAGAAGGACATGTCAGAAATACAATGTTTCAACTATCAAAAGTATGGTCACTACAAGAATCATTGTCCCAAGCTAAAGAAAAGGAAGGGGACACATGAAGCATCAATTGTCAAAGAAAAGGAACCTACAAAGAAGATCATCTAGGATAAAACAAACTTCTTCTTCTAAGACAAGGTAACAATACTCTTCACACTCCTTGTATATACCATGTTTTCTGTACACATATTTCATATCTACTTCTTAGAAGATAATATGTTCAAAGAGAAACTATACCTATGGAAGAAACAAAAAGGATTGCTGTCATTATGACTATAAGTCAAACAATACAAATGAAATGATGAAGTACATCAAACGATTCATATGAAATCTATTAAATAAGTAACAACTACAAGATAAGCCAAAATCAGAATCAATCTTGAAGTAAAAGAGAAGAAGTAAAAGACAGGAATAAGTCAACAATCAAGAAGAAATTGGAGAAAGACTTATGACACCTTGCAGAAGGCAATAAGGATGCAGATGGAAGCGTGGATTATGGAGGGAGCTGATTATATACTTCCAAAAGAAAAAGATGCACTGATACATGAAGCAAGGATTAGGAGGGAGCTAATCCCATGATCCATTGAAGATGATGAAGTATACATCCATGGTAGCAGCCGTGAAAGGCAATATGTGTTCAGTTTGACCTTAGAAGAAGTCTTCTTCGAAGAGAAGCCTTAAAGTATCCCTGGTTGTCCATCCACATCCATGATCCTATGATGAAAGGAATAAGTGGAATATTTAGGGCATGAAATCTATAAGAAACTCCATGGACCTAAGAGATAAAGAAAAACATGAGGAAGAACATGAAGATTCCAAGAAAGAAAGACAAGCCAGAACAACCAATCATTGTATCGAGAATCACAAGATTAACAGCCTGATATGAAATCACTAAAAGAAATCAAGCAAAGGAACTGAAAGTTGTGATGAAGAACAGTGTATATGAATGCAATCATTGCAAGATCTAGAACTAGAGGTTCTCCCAGATGGAGGGAGAATACTATGATGATCACTTGTTCCAGTAAACCAGACATACCTATAAATGAGTCATTATATCATATGCAATATCCATGGGTTGGATTTCTACATCAGATGAATGAAAAGACTCTTCTCGAGAGAAATTGAACAAAGAGTGTATGAAGAGAAACCTCAAGGCTTTGAGGCATACCAGAAAGAGACCCTTGTATACAGATGGAAGAAGGAACTTGGTGGAGAACCTCCAATGCACAGCAGAAGTATGATGAAGACTTTCTATAATAGAGATATTGTATCAGAATGGTTACTTAGAAGCTGAGGATGATGGATCGCTAATCCATGACAAACGCCCATGATGGCCAAAGAAGTACCACTTGGATATGTTCCATTTTGACCCTTTCCACGATGTTGTGAGCTAGTAGGAACTAAAGAGGAATCCAACAATGATATACTTTATTGATCAGAGCTATATGAAGCCTTCATAGAAAACCAGTGTTCCGGAAAAATGAAGTATATTTGAGATCAAGCATTACATTCTCTGTGATGAAGTCCATAAAGGAAAAACTGGTTCTCCTATATATATCCCCACATATGAGAAGATAAGCAGACATTTCGGTAAAGCTTCTGTCCAAGATGAAAGAGTTTTCGTACTCAAGATGGAGCTCATGGAGACGACTTCCTTATTGAAAAATAAGAGATGACTCCCAGGTTGGGAGGGAGCACTGATGTGTTATTGATTGATGGTCAATCATTTTTCAGTTCAAAAAATGGTCTAGGATGAGCAATTCATTTCCAATTCGGAAAGTAGTTTGATATTTTTTACGGATAGGCATTTTCCAGTTTGGAAAATGATCTAGATCAAATGGTCATTTTTCATAATGAAAATGGTTCAATGGAGTGTTGATGTACCATAGACAATGATTTTCCATTGTGGTTAACATGGGGAATGGTCTAGGGAAGTCTTTCTTTTTGAGGGTTACTCAAGAAGACTGGCCTGCCTCGCCGGACAACGATTTCCCATTGTGGTTAACATGGGGAATGATCCATTTTGGAGGTTGGTGCAGGACAATAATTTTCTTTGGAAATGGTCCGAACAGTCATTCCTTAGGGCAGATTCATTCTTTCTAGGTTGCACTTTGTTTAGTGCCGGAAGAATGGCACAGGGTGGGGAATGGTCCAGGTTCAAAAATTAGGGACAAACATTCCTTAGGGTAGACTCATTCTCTCGAGGTTACACTTTGGCTAGTGTCAGAGGAATGGCCCGGGGTGGGGAATGGTTCAGGCTTAGAAATCAGGATAGTTATTCTTCCTTTCTTGAGAAGAATAGTCCAGATAGGTCATCATTGATGTTTTACCTTCTTAGGATAGATGCTCTTCCAAGATCTCACATATGTGAGTGGAAGAATGGCCTAAATGATTCAGTTTATATCATAACATTGTTTCTGTGCAGGTTGATATCAGATGATTGTTATGAAGAATGTACCTCTCTAGATAGTAGATGTATACTATTGTGGTGGATATGTTCCACTGTTTGTGACTATGCATAGTTGTGTACTACTATGGATAGACACAATTGTGTTCTATTAAATGATATTGTTTTGATTGCCCTGAAGACTATCGACAATGTTGAAACTATCAACTAGATGGATGATCAATGGACATAGATTTCCTAGATGGAAAATGGTTTAGGACATTTATTCTTCTAGGACATATGTCTAGATTAGAAGAATGTATCTTCTGTCACTCTGTGGTGTGAGTGACTTATCCAACATCGTGTCTAATTACTCAGATGGAGTATGGTTTCGAGAGATGATGCAACTAATGACACTGATGGTGATGATGGTGCTCATGATCTAGTCATGAGATAGTCTATACAACTATGTTGATTCTACTAGGTAAATGGTATGTTTGTGCTCAAGACCATTACCTACAATACCTCCCTATCTAGGAGGGAGTGTTAATATTATGGTAGCTACGGGAGGTACTTACCTCCACATGTAAACCTAACGAGAATATAATATTTCGGGAAGCAAGAAGAAACCCTAATGAGTTCTCTAATAACCCTAGAAGGAAATTCAGCTCAAGAGGATAATTGGTATTAGGTTATTAGCCTACAAGAGAAGAAGTCGGCCAGAAGAAATATTATATACTAAGTAAATAGACACCCAGAATGAGAATTCATCCCAGGAAGTTACCTAGAATTAGTATAATTACAGGAGGCCAATCTTCATTCTAGAAGGCATTCTCAGAATTGCAGAGCAACACTTGTGCGCAATGCAGTTGCCCAGTTTGTGCACAAGTTTGGAGGAGAGTTGTTGTTGCAGCTAGAAGATTTCGGTTTTGGCTTGGACTATCTCTCGGTTATGGTTTGGACTATTTGATCATCTCTTGTTTGGTGCACTATCCTTGGAGAAAGGTGGGCTACCCTTTGTTTGGCTATATAGCCTATGGTTTTCTCCTGGATTGATTCTCTATCAAGGTTAAGGTGTTCGGAGGGTGGATTTCTTCCTATGGCTAGGTGGAAATAGTGAGATTTTCGATGGTAAAATGAGCACATCCATTATATTCTAAAAAAACCCTCAAGCTCATTAGATATATTAAGAATAGGAAGGTCATCATCCTTGTTGACAGTGGTAGCACCTACAATTTTATTCATCGTCGCATTGCCCAGGAAACCAATTTCTATATTCGTGTTGTCAATAATTTTCAAATCATGATAGCCAATGGTGGGTACATGAAATATGGGGGGCATTGTGAAAATGTATGTCTTCAAATTGTCCATTACCACTTGAAATATCATATGTTTTCCATTGAAATGGGCGGTTGTGACATTGTGCTACGTGTTGAATGGTTATGCACTTTGGGTTTCATTCTTATGGATTTTAAGGAATTAACCATGCAATTCCAACATGAGGGACAAAGGTATCACTTCCAAGGTCTCACAATTGGTTATCCTAAGATCATCAATTGCCATAGAATGGAAAGTCTCCTCAATAAAGGCCACTCTAGTATTATTTCTCAACTCCATTCTATTCACGCCGTTGAGACACCCTCTGTACATCCTGACCTCCAAGTTATTCTCTCCAAACACCAAGATGTTTTTTACACTCCTAAAGGAATTTTTCCTTCTCGTGGTTTTCATGATCATTCCCCTTGTTCTTGACAGTCTTCCTCCCAATGTTCACCCTTATCGTCATCCCTTTGTCCAAACGAATGAAATTGAGAAAATATTGCAGGAATTTCTACAAACGGGCATTATCCTTCCTAATACCAACCCTTATTATTCTCATGTGGTCATGGTACTTAAGAAAGAAGGTACCTGGCACATTTGTCCTGACTTTTATGCCCTCAATAAACTCGCCATAAAGGACAAGTTTCTGATTCCTGTCATTGATGATCTCTTGGATGAGTTGAGTGGTGCTCTATATTTCACCAAACTTGATCTGCATTTTGGCTACCACCAACTACATATGCAATATGTTGACATCCCCAAGACTTCCTTTTGAAGTCATGAGGGTCACTATGAGTTCTTGGTCATTCCCTTTGGCCTATATAATGCCCTTTCCACCTTCCAAAGGCTCATGAATCATGTCTTCCTTCCTTTTCTCTGTCATTTTGTCTTAGTTTTCTTTGATGATATTCTCATCTATAGTGAAACATGGAAATCCCATCTTTCCCATGTGGATCAAGTTCTTCATCTACTCTCTCAGCATCAAATTTTCTTCAAACAATCTAAATGTGTTTTTGGCACCTCGAAAGTTGAGTGCTTGGGTCATATTGTTGGAAAGGATGGTGTTGGTGTGGATCCTAAGAAGACTAAAGAAATGCAGGATTGGCCTCACCCCAAGACTATCAAAAGTTTGCGTGGTTTTTTTGGTTTAACAGGTTGTTATTGCAAGTTTGTTCAGAATTATGCAAAGATTGCGACAACTCTCACTGCTCTACTTAAAAAGAATTCTTTCACTTGGACTCCTGCAGTTGATCTGGCCTTTCAAACATTAAAGGTGGCTATGTGAAATACTTCGATCTTGGCCCTTATAGATTTCACAAAGACCTTTGTCCTGGAATGTAATGCCTCCAGGAGAGGAATTGGAGCAATCCTTATGCAAGAGGGGAGACTTTTGGCCTAAAACAACAAACAATTTTAAAAACACCATTTGGGCCAATCAATCTATGAAAAGGAAATGTTGGCTATTTTGGATGCATTGGATCTATGGAACCCTTATCTCTTGGGGAAACGCTTCCAAATTAAGAGAGATCATCAAAGCCTCAAGTATTTTCTGGAGCAATGACCTTCCTCTCCAGAGCAACAAAAATGGGTAACTAAGCTCTTTGGATATGATTATGAGATCATTTATAAGAAAGGTGAATACAATGTGATTGTTGATGCTCTTTCTCGAAAATATGAAGATGAAGGGTCCATTTTCTCCCTATCCTTCATTGTACCAGATTGGCTCCAAGATGTTCGCCAAGAATGGCTACAGGATCCTAAAATTTGGCATATAACCCAAAAATTGCAAGACAATTCTCTAGTTTCCATCAGGTACTCTTGGCACAATGATGAGCTTCACTACAAAGGCCGTTTGTATTTAAGTAAACAATCACAACTTAAATCCAAAGTGATTTATGAGCTTCATGATACTCCCTCAATTGGGCACTCAGGGTTTACCAAAAATTATGATAGGGTGAAACATTTTTTTTTCTAGGATGGTATGAAAAAGGACGTTCCCACTTTTGTGGCAGAATGTGATGTTTGTCAACGTAACATGGGAGAAAGAATAAAATCCCCTGGCACACTCCAACCTCTTTCGGTTCCACCTACTATTTGGAGGGACATATCTATGGATTTCATTGTGGGATTACCTAAATCATGCAATAAGTCAGTCATCATGGTTGTAGTTTAAAGTCTTTCCAAGTATACTCATTTTTGTGCTCTTCAACATCCATTTATTGCATCCACTATGGCTCAACTTTTCATGGATCATATCTTCAAGATTCATGACATGCCTCATTCTATTCTTTATGATCGAGACCCCACTTTCAATAGCAATTTTTTTCAAGAATTGTTCAGGCTATAGGGCACCCAATTGCATATCAACACCTACTATCATCCCCAGACTAACAGTCAAACTAAAGTTGTCAACAAGTGTTTGGAGACTTATTTGAGGTGTTGTGCCTCTGAAAAGAAAAATCAATGGGCTCAATGGTTACCATCAGCTGAATGGTGGTACAACACTTCTTATCATATCGCTACACGCATGACTCCTTTTGAAGAAGTATATGGAAAAAATCCACCTTTTGTTCTCTCCTACATGCCATGTGTCTCAAAGGTTCAAGCAGTTGACCAAACACTTACAGTTTAAGAAGATATTCTCCATACCCACAAAGAGAATTTGGTCATGGATCGGAATCACATGAAGCAACAAGCTGATCAAGGTCGATCAAACCATCTATTTTTTGAAGGACACCAATTATTTCTCCGATTGCAACCTTATAAACAAACTTCACTCGAGGTTGAACATTGTCAGAAACTAGCACCCAAATTTTACGGTCCTTATATAGTGCTCAAGCACATGGGACAAGTGGCCTATTGGTTATCTTTGCCTATTTCTTCTAAGCTCCATCTTGTTTTTCATGTATCCTACGTAAAGAGGGTGATTGGAATTAAGTGTCAAACTAAAGCCAACCTTCCCGAGTTGTATGAAGAAGGATCAATATGGTTGTAGCCACAAGAATTTTTGTACCAACATGAGCGTCATCTTCGTCAGTGAACCATCAAGGAAGTGTTAGTTCAGTGGAAAGATAAAACTCCCGTAGATGCCACCTTGGAGCCATCTAACATTCTGCAACAATTTCCTCATCTCAATCCTTGAGGACACGATTGATTTTAAGGGGGAGGGAATGTTAGGGACCTAACCTACCTAACCCCTCAAGTGGGTAGAATAATATATTTCCATGTAATAAAGGTCAATATTAATAAGGCCTATCAATAGGGAGGAATAAGTCAATTGTAAGAAGACCTAATAGAAGCTTCCGCTTCTAGAAGGGTATTCCTCTAGATTGTTCTTTTGGATATATATATATATATATATATATATATATATATATATATATATATATATATATATTTAGTATAAATATGAGTAGAGACTATGGGAATTTTTTTCATGGAAAATTATTGTAATAGAGCTCTGCTCTACTGGAGGTTGCCCCCTCGAAGAGGCAAGTGAACATTGTTTCCTATCAATAAAGGTATAATTTTGGTGTTGTGGGTCTGTATAATTTGTTGTTCTGTTGTTATCTATGCAATATTTCTGTATTTTGTTTCTATCTTGGTATTATTCTCTACATTATTTCTCTATTGTGCCAGTATAATAGATCTGGTACCTTATAATCTGCATATGAAGTTGTTTCACTGAGCTAATCATAAGTGGACTGCTAATCAAAAAGTGAGTTGTTATGGACTAGGAAAAGTTCACAATGATGAAGATTCTTTCAATGGAGTTCAACTTGAAGAACTTGAGTATGATTTTCTTGCAATTTAACTTTAGCTTGCATCACTTGCAAACAAGTTAGCACTAATTTTAGAGTTTCTTTGTTGATTGAGACCATGTTGTCTTCAATGGTGATCATTAGATTATTTAATAAATCTAATAATTAGAGATTTTTCTCCATTTGAAAAATTTAATGGCACCTACTTGTGGAGGTAGGTCTAGATTACAATTGAATTGACAACACAAAGGGGATTCTCACAACTCCACCCTATATACAATTAAATCACTCAACCAATTCATTGTAGACTCATAATTACAATAACTCAATCAATTCATAGGTGTCCGGTTCAACCAAAAATGCATTGAATAAGTACCATTCAATTTGACAAGTAAACTTACAAAAGAAGAATGTTTGCAAGTTACAATACAATTCAATTTTTATTTGATTTGACACTAAACCTATTGTAGGTACACTACTCAAGATTGATGTTGAATTGATGGTAATGTTGATTTTTTGTTGAATGTTGATGTGATTGAAAACTTCTCAATTGGATGCACTAAATTGACACTAATTATGCTCAAATTTCATTAATTTGCTTTGTACTCTGGTGTGTGTATGGTTGTTTGAAAAATTACAAGGATCTTTTCAATATTTCAAAATTAGACTCAAAGTAGCCATCTAGATCATTCACCATTTCACAATGCCTATTCTATTTCAAGACTGACCAAGAACACAACTCAAAAAATAAACAATTTTATTAAGTTTTTGAATATTTCCTCTTTCAAATTTTTAATGTTTGAAAAAATGGGTGAAAATATAAATGTCCAAGTTCCTTACAAAAACATTTCACTGTAACCCCAAAAATATTGCAATTTGTTGGCTCTTTCTATGCTTGTGCACATCCTTCTTAACATTTGGGGGTTAAAGACCTAGGGTTCGTCTAGAGTTGACCAACAAAGCCCCAATGCATCGACATATGAATCCCCAGCCAAAGAATAAACAAGATCTCACCCAAGATGCCTTGAGAATCACAAAGACTATATGGTCTTGTGTCGGTGATGCAGGATTAAGTGCAAAACAATCCATGCAGGATAGAATTCATACATTCCATTGCATTATACATAACAATTAATAACATATAACATGAGAACATACATTTAATGGAAACATACCAAACACATCATAGAACATGAATAATCACAGCTTTTATTATCTTCATTCAACCAATTATAGACACACATTAAGAAACTCATCAATTGATAGCAACAACGTTGTGTACTCTTATCCACTCTACCAACATTACATTACATAGCACCATGCACCCTTTCTCAGACTCTACAGATACTACAAATACAAAATCACATCCAAAATCATTACAAAACATAGGCAGACTCTTCTCATCACATTAATGACCAACTAGCTGACTGACTGGCCAACTGAGTAACTCTCTTTTTGTCATCGTTTCTTTGTTTTATCTTCTTCTTTTCTCTGGCACTTTGTCACTTTTAGTTATTCCCGAGTCGCTCCTATGACTTTCAGTTTTGCATGCCCCTATCACCCTCATGTAGTCCACATAGCCTCCTTCGAGTCATGGTAGTCTTAACTACCTTTTCATCTCATCCCCTTACTACTCCATGATCTCTCATGTTGCCTAAAGTAATCATTTGGGAATATTTCTTTTAGATTCTTTTCTTGATTCTAGTGTGCATGTGATGTTCTTACTTTCTAGCGCACAACACAAAACTCGGACCGATGCACACTGAATAGGTACAACGAGTGCACGGAAAAACTGAATAGACACACACAACTTTGTTTGTGCAAGCGTGTGATTGTTACTAACAACTTTAGGTGCCAACACAATTTCATATTAGTGGCATGAAAACTGTTGCAATATTAAATAAAAGCAACCCAAAAATTTGAATTCCACACATGATTGTGTTCAACTTTATTGGTAAGTGGTAATGGGAAGATCTGTTTGCTATAGGTTGTAGTAGGAATTTGGGAAGGAAAGCCCAGGTCCAAACTCCCTTCTTGTTTTTATAAAAAACAATAAACCTTAAAAAGCTTTAGTAAATGAGATATCAACAAAAGGATAAACCTAAAATTGTTCAAAGAATGTGGAAGACCATGTGTCCTTTTTAGCTGACTAACATGGGCTCTTTTAATGTGTATGGATGGTTCATGAAAGAACAATTTCCTTTGGGTTGTTCATACAGCTCAAATCCATGCAGATCGTGTCAAAAGATAAGGTTAACCTTTGATTCATGTGATTGTGCATTCAATAGTTACAACAAGTCCCAAATAAATCAATAAAAATTTCATGCATTCCTTTGGTCCATATGTGGGTACAATGCAACCAGTCCCAAATAAATAAATAAATAAAAATTTCATGCATTCCTTTGCTCCAAATTTCATGGATTCCTTTGCTCCAGATGTGCGTACAATCACAGGACAAGTGATTAGAGAACTCTTTCAACAAACCACTTAATAGCATATGTGTTGTCGTCGATTTGCAAGCAACCACGAGATGGGAAATCAATTTTGGAGCATGTTCCAAGTGAGTTGAAGGCCAAACTAAAATGAAAGTCCAAGGCTGGTTTGATGGGCACGTCTGAGAATTTCACACCTTTGAACAAGGCGCCTATGGAATCCACGAGCATATTTCCATTCACACAGATAGACATGGAAAATAGATTAAATAGAAGAAAATGAAGTCGCATGACTGGATTCTTGGAAACGGGAGAAGACCAACTTTATATTCTGCCAGGGTTTTATCCACAAAATGCCTTCGAGTAGATTTCGTTCACCTCATGAATTGTGTAGAAACCATAGCTTTACAAGAACATTGTTAAGGTGCAGCAGTAATAGGGAGCTTCAAATTATAATGGCTACTTGCGTTAACAATGACATCGATTACGTTGCAGAGTATTTGTACGCTTCGTTTGTGAAAATAAAAAATTGTGACAAATTTCCAGTTGAAGGTCAAAACGAGAAATTGCTAGGCTCTACAGTGGAATATCTGAATACAATTAAAGATGGTGCTAAATGTTTAGCAGGTCTCTCTATTTTTTTTGACAACAGATTGGTAGATTGTTATCGCTATCCAGATCACTGGTGCAGATTGATTTAAATGTTGATTATTATGAAAACCATATACTATAGATCATAGATCCATGGGATCCTAAATGCAAATACATGCAGATTTTGAACAGCGCATGCCTAGACATGGTGCACAAAACCTAAACCTCGACGTTGATTTGATCTACAATAGAAACTACTTTGGGAATATATTCATCTCTAGATTAGATGAATTTGTGATAAATTAGATCTAAACTAGATCTATGCGTGTTTACAAATCAAGTAGATTTTCTTGTTATGATTGACATTGATTTTCATGAGATCGAGTGGCATATCACTCTTCTCCTTGCCATTACATGTTCAATCTTCAATTCCTCACCTTCCAATCAATCTAAATCTGTAATTTTGCTGGTGTAGGTAGTTTGTTTTCATTTTCTTCATGTGCATGTGCATCTTGGCACCATCATCTCAACTTTATTACCTATGGAACATTTTCATGGAATTACCCAGCTTTTAAGATTAAAGGAGTTCTCATATCATGTTAAGAAATAGAACACAACACACATTGAATGACAATTTGATTGAAAAGTTTAAGAACTTTTATGTATTCACATCAAAGTTACAATTATACTGTTTAATGGTTGATGCCACCTCATAGAGAAATTTTCTTTAGATCTTAACACTTTTCATGGTGACTAGACTACTAAATATTAACTAACTCACTTACTCATTGTTTGAGGATAAATCGCTAATATCCTAAATGAATAATACAATTAAAGGTGACATAAAGACTTAGTGATTGGTAAAGTAAGCCATAGGATAAGAGTGATTTCCAAACTATGACAAATGAATGATTTATTTTGTTTGATAAATTATAATTATTTATATAGAGAGAGTAAAAATGAGAAAATTTGGAGAAAATGTTCTTTTAACTTTTTAAAAAGTGTAATCTAAGCATTTGGGGAATTGGTTCTTCTAAGATGGCTCAAGATAATGGAAAAGAACATCAACATTTTTTGACAAAAAATTGGCAAAAATCATTTTTAGATTAATGAAATGGCAATAGGTAGTACTAGGGGTAGTAAATTGTGCTAAATCCATTTTTCATTGAAAACAATAATTTCAACAATCCAAAATTGTAATTTCATCAAAGTTTTTATGATTGGATTATGGTGATGTCCAACTAGAAAATGTCATAATCATATAATGTTTAGCCTTCTTCTCTAAATAATGATAGAACTTGTGCAAATTGTTTTGTTTGATGAAATTGCATATATATAGAGAGAAAATGGTAACAATTGGACAAAACTTCATTTTTTTTTTTATGAAATTATATATATATATATATATATATATATATATATATATATATATATATATATGAGCATTTGGAGTAAATGGTTAATTTGTTTGTAGCTTATGGAATACAATATAGCCATCCCTAAGCCCCTTACTCATGAAACCAACACTTGAGGTCTGGTAGGAGTTGAAGATTGCTCTCTTCTCTTAGTCACAAGGTTATTAAAAGCTATGTAGGTGCATGGAATCTATTAGTGGTAGCTTAAGGAAGTGTCAGTGGGATAACTTTGAGGGTTGACTCCTACTAATAAAGCTAAGAATGAGCCTAACAATAGTAGCACTATGTTTGAAGGAAAAGTGAATGACAAAGAGTTGATCAACATGCTAAAAAGATACCTAATGAATAGTTAGCATAATATTGGTGGGGTAAGGGATTTTGAGGAAGTTGAATCCATTTATCTAAGTAGATTTTACGATGAATTTTTGAAAAGATTGCATATCCAAATTCAAATGAGAACAAATTAGAAAATCCATAAATCCTTAGCTTGTTTTCAATGAACTTTCAACTAAAATGTGTACATAAAAACTATATTGAAGACAAAGATTAAAAAAAGACTATGTCCACAAAAGGGCCATGTTTTTTTAAGATTGTATTGAAGAGACTATACAATGTCAACAATAAATTTAATAAATTTACTTATAAAGTTATCATTGAGAGAGTTGGTTTTGTGTTTTCTTTCTACAAAAGCTTCAAATCCTTGTCATCACTCTTGTGAATCAATATATTTTTACTCCTAATCTATCTATAAGTACAAAAAGAGATCATAAAATCAATTGAGATGCATCTTCACTCTTTTGGGATGCAACCTTTATTAATCCCTACCTAAAGGCTACATGGACTATTGCAAACAAATTTCCATTTTTGCAAAAGTTTCACGTAGAAACCAAGGTGTATAACCAAAGTTTTACCCTTAAATGACACGATACACTTTTTCTCAAGTTATAGAATAGCTACACCATTTTATTTTAACTAATCCAAATATTTGAATAAGGTGTATAACCAAAGTTTTACCCTTAAATGCAACGGTACACTTTTTCTCAAGCTATAGAATAGCTACACCATTTTATTTTAACTAATCCAAATATTTGAGTCCTTATTTGGCCTCATATTGATGCAAGGCTTGCTTAAAACTTAGCTAAAGTATAATATAATTTCCCAACATTGCAGTGAAGTAGATTAATGCTAGAATTGATTCTAACATTAATTCACTAACATTTAATGTTTGCGTGAGCTTATCCCATTTTTAAGTTATACCCATGGTATAGTCATTTGTTACGTGTTTGGTTGTGGAAGCCAACTCCCATGCAAGATTAATGTCCAACAACAGGCCTTCCAAGACTAATTCTAAATTGATAGCTTGTTCCTTCTAATCCTACTCCATAACTAGTGAATGGACCAATTCCATATTGATACCTTGTTCCTCTCCGTCCCAATCATGTTCGAATAATTGATAGTTCAATTTACTAATTTTTCAGAACTGTTTAATAAGCATTTTGACTAATTCAATTTATCGTTATTCCAAACTTTTTTAATTCAAAAGAAAAGTATGACATTTAGATGATTGGCCTATGGATTGGATTTTAGTAAACATAAAGAGTATTTGAGGTAAACAATTCTACACTGGATAATAATACAAGAATTCATACTTGAATCCTGTGGTGTGCTAGATCGAGATTCTTCTTTTCCTATGGTGATGGTCGTGATGAAAATTATGGTCCTATTTGACAAAAGACCTTTCTCCGCTGCATTACTTCACGTTGTATTAGGAAGCTAGATCAAAATTTACCCTGCAGTGCGTGAACAATGACTATGGCATAAAACTTACGCTTTACCCCCCATTGATGAGACAACGTTAGCTACCACCCCATGGCTTTCACAACCATCACAATCAACCAAAATTAGGATGAGCCTCTTCACATTCCAAACTAAATCCGATTTCAATGTTAATTGGATTTCGCCCATCGTTCGAAGAATCAACGATTATGATGGCTTTCCCCTTCCCATATAAGAAATCCAGAATCCCAAAATCATGTCATCTTTTTTTTATTCTCCTCCTTCATCATCAAGAAAAGAAAATGGGAATTGTTGGCCTTGATTTCATATCATGAAGCTTCCCTTGTTCCCGTTGTTGCCCCTTTTTTCTGTAACTTCTCCCCACCAGCCGATTTCTCCATATTTTCCCTCTAACGTACTCTCGCTAGGAGGCCAACTTGTGAGGGAGAATAAAACCTAATTAACCTATGTTTGATCCATCTAGCTAACCACCCCAAGAACCACGAACTCCCATAAGAATTCCTTGAACGCCCATGAACTCCAATTAACATATCATGAAATCCCATAAACTCCCAATGGATTCCATATCCTTACTAACATACTACGCATTGAACAACCTTGTCTTCCTCCTATTCATATCCCTTACTGCTACGAGACACAAGATTTTAGTTGTTGGGGGATAATAAATGAGTGGATGATAGTAAACTGCCCTCCTTGTGAGATGCCATTGAAGTATCCTGTGGCTAAAGTGGGGTCGTAGTTAGGATGATTTAGTGCTATTCTTAGGATGTCTCCCTACCATTTTTGTAGAGGCTCCACTCCAATGTTACTGCAAATACAGAACAATGTGGGAGACGAAAAAAATAAAAAATAATGTGGAAGATTCAATCTACATGTGTGAGACTTGTGTATAAGGGTAAGTGTAAGAAGTTCATGGCGGAAAAAGTGGCAAGCCATGCAGTAAGAATGCGCACTCGAAAGAACGAATGTGTGTTCTTAGGAATGCACACGTGTTCCTGAAGTCTTAGGTTTGGAGGCAGCCCAACCTCCACGAGACGTGCCACATAGGTTTAGTGGAAAGAACACATGTGCATTCTTAAGAATGCATATGTGTTCTTAGGAACGCGCGTGTGTTCCTACTAATAAAAGAGTTTGTGAGCCCGATTTGTGGTCATTGTGTACAAAATGCACTCATGTTTCTATTCTTGTTGAGAAAATTGAAGAGCTAGAGAGGAGCTAGCGAGGAAGGATCCTGTCCATGTATGTTTAATTTATCATATTTTAACTCAATTTAGTCATTTCCAATTTTTTTTTGGTTCCAGGAATTAAAATTTAAAAAAAAATGTGAGTTTGTATTTTAATTAAAAAAACAACCTTATTTAGATGCCATGGCATTGTAATTGCAGCATATATAATATAGTGGAACCCAGAGACAATGTAATCCACTCAAAAGAAAACCAAGAAGACCAAAACCCCAACCCACCACAACCACCCAATGTAAACACTCAAATTGAAGAGGGGTTGGCTATATCAAGAACCATTGAGGAACAATTGAGAGACACCAGAGAGCCTAGCAGAGTCTGCTTGGCCACTTATTTGGAAATCATTGTAAATTCCGTTGCAAGTGCCCAAGGGAAACTGACCTCTATTTCTGATTATAGGGAAAGAATGTATGAGTACTACAACACTGGTTTGGACAGAAATCCAGTGAAAGAGATGGGAATTTAAAAACCACAAATATTGTCTATTTTTAGGGATCCTAGAACTGAACAAGAACTACCATTAAACAAGAAACACATCTCCATTATTTGGTGCATCCATCCCCAGACTAGTCAAAATTGGATGGATAGGTGGTATATGGTTTTTGATAAATGTAGAGACCAAAATAATTTAAACTAAAAAAAAATCCATAAATTGACACAAATAAGATTACTTCTACGCAGAAAGACTAAGTAATTTCTTTCATTCAGCATATAAGCATGTTAAATTAATTTAATGAACAACAATTTCATAACAGAATAAGAATTACTTAACATAATACAAATACCTCTGCTCTGATGCTAATTCCTGCTGAGTTGGTTGTCCTTTCCCTACTACTTTGCCCAGCCTGCTGCTGCTTGACCAAAGCCTGCCCAAACCAACTAACCACCCAACCAGCTAGGAGTAGCCTGTCTCGCTCCCTAGCTCCAGGAAACCGAAAGGAATCCTGGCCCCTGTGCCCAAAAGCCCCAACAACCTGGTGCCCCCTGCAATGGTTCACCCCCAAAAACCAAACTGCTCAGACCAGCCAATACCCCACAGAAAAATATCCACAGAAAAATCCTCCTCCCTCCAAATGCTCCCTCAAAATGCTTTCTCCCCTCAAAACAATGATCCTTTCCCCGTCCGACTCTTCCCGTCATATCCTCCCCTTTCACCGACTCTCCTCCCCCTCATTAATTTCCTTATCCCTCCTTTATTACCTTATCCCCTTATTTATTATCTTATCCCCTTATTTAATATCTTATCCCCTTACTTAATGTTTCTTCCCCCCCCCCTCATACATAAGTTTTTAATTAAATAAACTAAAAATTATTAACCCCTTTAATTCTTTACTCAATTAATTAATGAGTCAATTAATTAATTAATTAATCATTGACAGATGTGAACAAGTAATTAATAAATAATTAATTAATTAATATTATTAAGAAATAATTATTGTTTAACTAGCATATTAGGGCAGTCAGATTTTCAAATTAATTATAATTAATAATCCCTATGCATCTATTTAACCAGGGTTGTTACAATAAACCTCCCTGCAATAACATGGAGGTTCCCTTATATTTTATGAGAAAATGATGGGTTGAGTTTATTATGGGTAAGAATGTCAACTGCTTTGACATTGGAAAATTCCATGGGGTGGGTCTAGGGTCCGCATGTGACCAAGATCGTGCAAGGAGGGACCCCGTGTTAAGTCTTAGTCCCCCCAAGAGAAGGCCTAACCCCCCTACCCAACATCCTCTTGTTGCATAGAGCTTGCAACAAGTAAATCTAGCCCTTTCATCATTGACTCATGTATCCTAGTGCAACATAGTATCTTTGTTGCACTATCTGGGTAGGAGGTGCCTTCCAGTGACATTGATAGAGGGGTTGGAGGTTCAACATGGACGGAATATTATTGTGAGGAGAGGGAACATGGATGTAACGATCGTCCACGTGAACCTCACATATGCACAAGCTGGGAGAAGACATGTTATTGACCTATAGAGCCTAGTGGATAGCATAGCTTCATGGAGGAGGTTAGTATCGTAACCCTCTTTATCTTATTCATCATTATATATTTATTTTGTATTATGTGATTTATATCGATATGTCATTGTATGTTGTTTTGTACTTGTTACGTCCTGGCAGTAGACCCTCTATGTCGATGGATGAATCAATGCCTAGCCCCAACATTGATGCAGTCGTAGAGGTTGCTTGTTCATTGGGTGCACCTCACACTTAGGTATGTGTCACATATGATAAATTCACCTTAGTCATTTATTTATTTTATGGCATACTCAAATTTGTAATTTTCTCGTATTTCTACAGGATTTGGGAGTAGGCGATGTTGAGGATTGTCCATCTAGTATGGAGAAGTCACCTGCGTCACATGTATCATGTATAGAGTTAAATACCATAAAAGTTTGAAATTTTTTGTGTTTATGTTTTTGAATTTTACTAGTTGGTACTAATGGTTTAATTTTATTAATATGTATGCAGGTTCTAGATATATTTTTTAGCTATAGTACTTTTGCACTCCCTAAGCACCTGGGAATTGCTTTTGGGTTACCTTTTTCTAGGCCTAGGGATTTGCAATCACTGGTACAGCTTGTGGGTGACCATCACAACCCACCCCCAACATTTCCATCGACCCCATCGACCGATACTGCCACAATAGAGGTTTTCTCAGAGAAATTTGTACAACCTAGTGCTCTATCTACTAGTGAATATCCATTGAGGCCTGAGATATTAACGTCGAGATAATGCATTGATGATAATGTTTTGTGAATTTGATTTTACACATTTTTGTTTAATTTTCTTGACTTGATCCATGTAACTAATGCAGGGCGGAATCACAGAGAGACTGGGGTCGCGGAGGAGGGTAACACCCTAAAGAATGACAATAGCGTATGCAGTGAGTTGTCTTAGGTTAATTTACAAAGTATCAATTTGCATGTTTATTAATTCATTGAGGAATTTTTTTTTATCAATCTTTATTCTTTGTGTAGTTTCCAAAGTGTGGAAGCATGCCCAGGCCTAGAACCTCTCAAGGTGCTTCCTCAAGAAAGAGAATACATATTTATTTCTAGGATTCTCCTTAGGGTGGCAAGGGTGGTAGTGGTCAATCATTGACCAACTATTGCCATTTTGTATCTAGGCCATGATATGGATGTTTTTTATGTTAGGGAACTTCTTGTCACTTTGTATATTGGCCACGAGTTGCCATTTTGTAAAAAATGAACAATTTAGATGATGTTTAATATATATATATATATATATATATATATATATATATATATATATATATATATATATATATATATATATATATA
>ML781609.1:547257-572901 GCA_009831015.1 Picea engelmannii | reverse complement strand
AGAGACAAAGTGTTAGAGGGAGGGGAGAGAGAAAGAGAGGGGGGGTAGAGAGAGGGATAGTGAGTAGAAGGGAAGTAGAGATGGGGACATAGAAGGGGGTTAGAGAGAGAATGCAAGGAAGGGGGGGATATAGAGGGAGACAGAGAGGGGGAGAGAGAGAGAGAAAGAGGGGAAGAGAGAGTGACATTGAGACTAACGATGAGGAGAGAGACAAAGGGTGGAAGAAATGTGGAAGAGATAGGGGAGTGAGGGACAAAGGATAATATGGAGAGAAAGAGAGTGAGAGGGAGAGTGGAAGAGGGGGGGATAGAGATAGAGTGGGTGTGAGAGTTAGAGGCATGTAGAGGTATGGTCTAGCTCTAGGTATTTCATGTCTTGTGATGTCTACATCTTGCCATGTCTAGGTCTTAGCATGTATAGGAGTGTGAGAGAGAGGGAGGCAGACAGGGGGTTAGAGAGGGAGAGTGAGAGTGAGATAGAGAGGGGGTAGGTATATCTAGGAGAGGGAGGACAAAGATAGACAAGGAAAATATTTCTAGGAGTATGTGTGCATCCCTAGAGCGTGTGCACACTCGTAGAGCGATGCATTTTCCTAGAGCTTGTGCATGCTCATTTGAATTGAATTTTTTTGGGAGGGATTGACAAGGTGTATTTTGACTTGGTTTGCTCTAATTTATGTCTGGGATGACAAACCTAGTGGTTCGGTCTGCAAATTGATAAAAACCTCCATTTTTGTGAATACCCCTATATATATATGTGTTTGAAGTTATTTTTTTATAGGATAAACAATTCAGTTGTTGATGGAACTATAGACATATATCCATTCCACTATGTAGATTTCAAATATATAAGGTTTTTTTTAAATTAATATTGTTTACTATGTTTAATCTAATTTTGTCTTCACATATATCAAAATCCTAGAACATATACCTCTATTATTTCTGTTATAATTTTTCCTTGGCTTAACCACTTGTTAAATGAGCTACATGTGGCACTAGAGGAGACCAATACCTACGATCTAAAAAAAATGTTTTGATTACGTGAAGACTCTTTTAGCTTGCACGAACAAAAGACGTTGTAATTTGAGGCATATGTTCACTTTGATAATTTTAAAAATATATAAAATTAATATTAAAAATTTCCAAAAGATACATGACACAAGGTCCTCTTTATAGGTATACAAGTTTTTGGAACAAAATTCCATCATTAAAACACTGAACACCTGCATGAACAAAAACATATACCTTATATTTTGTTGGAAAATTAAGATACCACTGTTAGAAAAAATCAAATTTGACCTAGTTATTCACAATGTAAAGTTGTATACTAGGAAATCTATTTCAATTTGCTACGTTTCATATTCTTACACCATATTCAAATTCATTGCAAAAGTACCTTGAATAATCCCTCCAAGTTAACAAATTGTTTTTTTTCCTGGTTTTCATTGCCACTAACGCATCATGAGAGACCATCATTAGCTTGCACTCACCCATAAGAGATATCGATTATCGACAGTTGTGTATAAGATCTATCGATTATGGACACTCGTGTATAAGAGATATTGATCATCGTACATGCAGAACCTGATTTTGATCTTGTGTGTTTGTGCATGGTAAGTGGAAAGTGATTTCATAATAAATTATGAACTTTCCACTTTAGCTATCTCCCTTCTATCTTGCGGATGTAAACTATTTTTTCTTAGCCTTGTATGTAAAACAACTCTTATCATTTGTATCAATTCACAACTCTTCCAAAAACATGATATCGTATATATTTATACATCAATATTGTTTCTCTCAAGTTAGTTGATGATTCAACATGTATTTTCTCTTATCTCTTTCCTCAAGATGGGTAATTGTAGCTCAACCGAAACGTCATGCATTGAAGGTGTAATGTCAAGCTTTAAAAAATATAAAATAACTTAAATGTAGGGTTACCCATAAACTCTTCCAAGATAACACATACCTTTGGAAATCCTTGTACTCATGGCATTGTTAGAGTGATAGTATTGCTTCTTAGACAATTATTTGAAATTCATTTAAATTATAAAAATGTCAACTTTAAATATAAAACCAAAGGTGTGCTCACATATTCTTAGATCAAAAACCAAAGGTGCACCCACACATTTTTAAATTCGTTTCTAAATTCCAATGATAGAAAAGCTACATCAACAGAAAGCTCATATACATATTCTATATTAAACTCTTACAACAAGTATAATACATCCATCTGCATGAAATTATTTGAGAGATTATATTACATTTATTCTTTTAGCAATTATATTGCAGTTTCCTTAAAAAAAGAAGAATCAATAAGTTAAATCAAACACCCAAAAGTAACCATATTACACTCCTGATATAAAAGTAAAAAAGTCAAATAAAAAATGGTAACCATATTGCACTCCTAAGATAAATGTACATTTGAATTATAAAAGAGTTAGATTAAAAAACTATATATAACCATATATTCTTTCTTACCTTCTAAAATTTCAGGTAATACAAATGCTAGCAACATCATGTAAAAACCTGTAATACCAATTTTATTTTAAATTACTTTGATCATAAGACCATACTAATTGGAAAAAACATGGAGTTACTTCATTGCATTATACATGTGGATGCATATGTTGACATCAAAATCATGCAATAACCATATTGTTCCCATACTATCTGGACTTAAGGTACTTTAAAATTTCAAGACAATGACTAAAACAAGGACTTGCTGACCTTTGCAGCCACCCTTTTTTTCTAATGAATCTATTGAGTGGCTTCTTCTGTAACCTTTAACCTCTAACTTTGTCTTTTTACCCTAAATCACAATTTTGAAATGAAAGAGTTAGATTTTGATTCGGACTTTATCTTTGCCCCATCCTTCCATGGTTGTAGTAGGTTCACTAGTCGTTCACATTATGAAATTACTTGATCTTTTTATCACTTGAGATCACAAGGGAAAAAGTAGCATGGATGTTCGATTTTTTTTAAGAAAGGGTAAAATGAATGTTTGATTTTTTCCCCCCTCCATGCCGCTAAGGGACAAGTATCAAAATTCGTGAGAGAAACCCTAAAGGAATATATATTTTTTAAAGTTTAAATTTGTTAATAATTTTTTATCGTATTTATGTTTAATATTTTTTTTAAAGTAGATTTTCTTAATATAAATAGTTTATGTGCAGAGGGGGTGAGTGATAGCAATGAGTAGTGGAACTAGGGTTTTCAAAAGTCACAGGATAGGGTTTCTATAGGCCCACTAGGACTAGGGTACAAACTAGTTTACTCAGCGTAGGATGGAAACGTGTTAGGCTCTCAAGCTTTACTGCAGTGTGCCAAGCCTCTTTTTGGAGGGATTCTTTCTGGAGGATGACACATGCCGTGTCATTTATTATTGATTACGAAAGAAACCTGGTACACATAAATCATATGGGAACCATAGTGGGATGTCCAATGACAACAAAAACTAGGTGGAAAAGCCTTACTCTCCCAGTATAGTTTCGGGGCATGTGTTGGCCACAAGTTCTGTCAGTGAAAAGTGTGCCACAACTAGGCCTCGAGATTTTCCTTTCCCCCCCCACTAAGATTTCTCGGGATCCTCAACCTTTATTTATGCCTAATGTCCACAATATTGGTCTTATCTCTATCGCAAAGCTGATTCTCCCCGCTAAGGAACTCTCATACTCTATTGTTGGTTCTCAGATAGTGGGGCTTCTACCGGAGGATACGAACGGTGTTTTGAATGACCCGGTAGGTAAGTATTATGGTTCTGACCCTGTTTCTATTTTTTCGGTAGATAATATTTCCTCTCAGCCTTCTCGTATCCGTCCCATAGCTCCACAGTCTGGTGAAGGGACAGGTGCAGAACCTTCCCGCCTCACTAGCCAGTCTGCTCGTCAGTGTCGGAAACTTAAAATACTGAAGGTTCGGGAAACTTCTTCCTAATGTATTCCCAAGAAGGACCTTTCTTTAAGCAGGGTCATGAGTTTTTTAGAGAAAACATTGGTAGGGAAGTTCTTTTATGTCATATTGAACAAGACATAGGTTGAGGATTGGGTCCACCGACTATGGAAACCTTTTGATGATTATTGTCCCATATTCAACATTATGTCCAACCAATGGTTGGTTTTTCATTTCCTCTCTAAAGAGGACCTTCTGTGCATTTTAGAGTCTCCCTAGATTTTAGGCCGTGGTATCCTAATGCTTAAGCGGTGGTGCCCAGGTTTCAAGACTCACTCATAATTTTTCTCTCGTAGGAAACTGTGGATGCTTCTCCTAGATTTCCCCATTAAACTTTGATCAACGACCATTTTTGAAGCCATCTCCAATTCAGTGGGTAAATTTATTTATTTTGACTCAGCTTCTTTAAGGTGGTGTAACAAGTGGACCACTTGGGTGTTGGTGGAATTAGAATTGGACATTGGTCTTCCTGCTCCTATCGAAATCACCATTGGTGATCAGATTATGAGACAACCTGTTGATTACTGGAAAAAATATTTATGATGCCATTTATGTGGTTTACCTGGTCATTTAAAGGGTTCATGTCCGATGGGATCTTGGTCTGGAGAAGCAAAGGCTATGGCTATGGATCTTTCTCATCGGGCTTCTTTGACTCTCTTACCTCAAACTGTACTAGACTCTTTTCTGGGTAAGATGGAACTGTTCTACCCTTCTTTCTTTTCCAATTTATCTGTTAAATACATGAACTATCTTCGTGCCAATGAGGCATGGGTTCAATAAATTTTCGGTGAATTCTAGGATTTACTCATGAGGCACAAATCTGATCAGGGTAGTCAGTTAGGCCCTGCTTCTAAGAATAGGACCTCTGGACTCCCTCCTTCTTCCTCCCCTTTGACCATACCCCTTCCTTATGTTGATCCGTATTTGATGGTTTTCGTACATCCCCTAATTACCCTTCCTGATCCTCCCCATGCGACCCCTGGGCAAAGCCTTTTGGATTTGAATTCAGAATCTCCCTCTCCTTGTGATTATTCTTCTCCTCTTCCCCTGCCTAATTTCTTTCCCTCTCTATCCTCCAATCTTGTTCTTTCCCTCTCCCATGTTTCCCTTTCAGTCACTAATTCCACAACTCTAGATCCCCTCCTAGGTTCTAAGTCTATTCAGAAGAAACCATGTCCCCATTTACCAAAAAAGCCTCTGGGCACTATCAAAGGAGGCCTGACCCCTTTTCTCACTAACCCACACCTTCCCCCTCCCCTCTTACAAAACCCTCTGACAGTTTCGACAAAACTTCCCTTTTCCTCGGCCCTTAGAGCAGGCATACTGACTTATGGGTTTGACCCATGATTCTTTTGTCTTTCAACTTATGAGGGTTTGGAGGTCCCTCAAAAATTGCCACCCTAAAGATTTTATTGTTAGAAGCCACCCCATGTGTTGTCTTTTTACAAGAGACCCTCGTGGATTCAGAAAAGGAAAAGAGTTTTTTTCTAAAGTGCCTACCCTCTTGGAATTGTGTAGCTTTGGACCCTAATGGCAGATTGGTCAACCTACTAGTTGGATGGAATCCTAGTTTGGTTGTATTTAATGCTCTTGGCACCACTGTAGGTATTTTATTGGAGGGAAAATTCAAAAACTTAGCAGAAAAAGTAAACCTCCTTAATTCCTACGCCCTATATAAGGATCGTGAAAGTTTCTAGTAACCAATTTTTGAATCTGGACTACTCACTAAACAAGGACTTGTTGTTGGTGGTGAATTAAACTTTACCCTTTCTTCTCGAGAGGTTTTGGGTATTTTGGCTAGAGCAGACCCACTTTGAGATTACTTCTCCAATCTGCTTCAGGAAACTAGTCTGGTGAACCTCTCCCCTTCACATTTGATCCTGACATGGCACAATGGTAGAGAAGGTAAGGAAGGTATCTCTAAGCGATTAGATAGATTCCTTTTGGATGGAAATATTCTCACCAGTCAGAGTACTTTCACATGCTAGACTATTAACTCAACTATATAGGATCACAACCCGATCTACCTATAGTTATTCTCTCCTCGTCGATTGATTAGTGCACCTTACAAATTCAACAGTTCTTGGCTTACAGAACCAAACTTTATTTCACTTATCTAGTCGACTTGGGATTTCATGGCTCATTGGAAAAACAACTCCTATTGTGTCATGTTGTGTGAAAAACTAAAATTGCTAAGGAAGCATGTGATTAATTGGAAAAAAAAGAAAAAAAAGAAACAAAAGGAGGATTTATCCTTCATTGAAACAAAATTGTCAATGATTCTAGAGCACCGATAGTCACAGATATTGATGTAGGAGGAGTTAAACCTTTTGACAACCCTTAAGACTAGAAAATATAAGATTCTAGATTATGAAGAATCGACCCAGTGGCTTAGAAGCCAACCTCTCTAGATGAAAAATGGGGACAAGAATACCCGTTTCTTTCATAAATATGCCACTCAATGAAGGCTGCAAAACTCAATTTGGGATATCACCAATGGCGACGGTTTGATCCTCTCCTGTGAATTGGAGATAAAGGAGCATGCATATAATTTTTATAAATATCAATTCGATGCTCCTGAAGTGGAAGACATGAGAAATCATTTCCATATCATAAAATATGTTCCAAAAACGTTCTCTGATGTAGAGAGTGATGAAATTGGGAACCCGGTTACCATTGAAGAACTTGTGTTTATTATAAAAAAAATTCCAAAAGAGAAGAGCCCTGTCCCGGATGGGTTGACCTAAGAACTCTTCCATTCCTTCTTTGACATATTGGTTAAGGACCTTCTACTGACAGTCGAGGAAACTAGAGTTAAAGGATACATTTTTGGGGTACTAAATGCTAATTTTTTTTTTCTTATTCCAAAGGTGAGCAAACATTCTACCTTCAATGAGTTCAGGCCCATCACCTTATGTAACTTTGCATACAAAGTGATCTATAAGATAATTGTAAATCACATCAAAGACAAGTTGGCTTGTTGTTTATCAAAAGATGAGTTTGGTTTCTTGAAGGACAGGTTGATATATGATGTTGTTGGCCTAGCACAAGAGTGTCTCCATACAGTAAAACAAAGAAACTTAGCTTTGTCATCCTGAAATTGGATTTGAAAAAGGCATATGATAAAGTTAGTTGGAAATTTATGAGATTAATGCTTATCCAGATAGGGCTTAAGTGGGATGTTACACAATGGATTATGGATTGTGTTACTAATGTAAGCATGGCAGTTCTTATAAACAGATCTGCTACATCATTTTTTAAAATCCACCGAGGTTTGAGACAGGGGTGTCCCCTCTCACCTCTTTTGTTCCTACTTGTAATCAAATCCCTAAGTAGGTAGATAAAAAAGGCAATATCAAATGGATTTTTCAGAGGACTAAAGGTAGTTGTTGACACTTTTATTTCACATTTATTGTTTTTTGATGATGTCCTCATCTTGGGGGATGCTAATTTTGAAGAGTGGTCCTCTTTACACACACTTTTAAGGCTCTTTTGTAAACCTTTTCGTATAGTCATCAACTGTCAAAAATATTGTTTCATAGCCCAAAACATTGATCCAGATCTAGCCAGAAACTTGAGAACAATATTTAATATCCATTTTCAAGCATTCGAAGATGGGATGAAGTATCTCAGATACTACTTCAAGGAAAATAATTATAGAGTAGTTGATTGGAACTTGTTAATTAAAAAAATAGAGAAGAGAATAAGATGCTGGTTTTTTCGTTGGCTTTTCCTTGGAGGAAGAGTTGTTATTGCAAAAGAAGTACTCCAAAGTATTCCTGTATATTGGCTCTTCTTGGTCAAAATTCCTTCGACCTCCTTGCATCGAATTAAAGAATTAATTACAAATTTCATTTGGAGAGGGGAAAGAAAACAAAACGGTTTCTACCTAGCTAGTTGGCAAAAGATAACGCTTCCAAAGGAAAGCGGAGGATGGGGATTATGAAATTTAAAGTGGTTTTCCCATGCCCTTGTATCTAAATCATGTTGGAGAGGCCTCTTTGGTGATGGAATGTGGAGCACAGTTTTTCATAAAAAATATCTGAAGGGTATCGATGTTCCATCCTGGATTAAAATAAATGTTTTTAATTTACCTGTTGCATCCATCATTTGGAGAAACCTCTTGAAAACTCTACCTATCATTCTAATATGGATAGCATGGACCGTGGGATGTAGACAAAAAATCTCTTTCATCCTAGATGCCTTTTTTGGAGGAAATGAATTGTGTTTTATGTCTCCGACACTTATCTCACATATCCATAGTCTAAATATTTTTACACTTTCCCACGCTACTCATCCTATTGTTTCAACATCCCAGACTGTTTGGTTTGATTCTAACCACCTAAAGATAACCGATGAACTTGATCTAGAAATGGACTCTTTCATCCTCACCCTATGAACAAATGGCATATCATTAACTGATTCCGACGACAAACTTGTCTGGTCACGGAATCAGACTTTGGGAACTATCTCTATCAAGTTAGCTTATCAGTCCCTTTTATTTACAAATTTTAAGGATGAAAATCGATGGTGGTACAAAGCCATCTAGAAGGTAAAAGTCTCGAGTAAAATTATCTGCTTTATATGGTTATGTTTGAAGGATAGTATACTTTCAACGACCAATTATCAATGCATAGGTGGAATAGGGCCTACAACTCACATTTTATGACTAAATGCTAAAGACACAACAAATCATATTTTCTCTTTCTGTGAAGTTTCTAAATCTATTTGGAAATAGATTCTCACACAATTGATGATCCGTGAAGATTGGGGAGATTAGAGATTGGAAGTAAATCTTCTCAACTGGTTCATAAGATACCCAAGGAGGAGACACATTCAATTCATGGTGATATGGGGCATATGGAAATATCAAAATAAGATATTATTTGAAAACTAGACTAGACAAGATACTTCCATAGCTAAAAAGATTTTTTTTTCTATCTAGGAAATACAAGATGATACAAAGTTTGATAGGTTGGATTTCATACTAAGCCTAGTTTATTTCGATGACTCTCCAATTAGGTTCTTCAATGGAGCAGCCTCAAGAAACAAGTGTGGCATTGGATTATATATTAAATTCAACAGCGTACACACATACAAAGCTTATTTTGTTGGAGGAGAAGGTACCAATATGAAAGAAGAACTTCTAGGATTATGGGAAATTTTACACTTGGCTTCTCTTCTACCTTTGAGAAGATTAATGGTAGTTGGTGATTCCAAATCTATTATTGAATGGATTAAATGTGTTTCTAGACTAAATTGTTTATATCTCAAATCTTGGCAACAAAGAATCTAAACACAACAAGAAAATTTTGAATGTCTAAATTGCATTCATGTGCATAGGATCTTTAATCATGTCATCGATCAAATTTCAAAACAGGCTTTGGAATGATCTCCCGGGTGGCTTTATCTATAGGAGAAAATTGAAGGAGCTACAATAGATACCTACAAAGTCCCATTGTTCTAATCACTTTATGTTTTCTTTTGGTCATATACTTTTGATACAAGACAATGTTTTGATGAAACAAATGTATTAAAAGTGGATAGAAAGCAAATACCCAGGATGGATAAGTTTTATATGCTATGTAGTCAAGTTTTATGAAACTTTTGGATTTCTCATGAGCTTTTTGGGAAATATAGAGACAAAATTAGATTGTAAAAAATATATGTACTTATGATAGTTTTAATTGATTCTTAATAGAATAGCAGTGAGACTATTTTTTTCTGCGTGAAAAAAAAATAGTTTATGTGTTAAATAGTTGTATTCAATGGAATGTAATGAGTGATTTAATTTATTGGTGAAGAATGAAGAGTGTTATGCTATTAATTATTTATCAATAATTAAGCTTCTTCGACTTGGCTTCTTTCTTGTGTAGCATGGGGCATTGTTGGCAGCCAATTCACATTTTTCTACTATCGTATAAGCTGCCTACACCAGTGTTTTGCAAACCTTAATTTTCGTTGCAATTCTCAAATAAAACGACACTTTTATTTTTTTTGCGCTGTTTACACACTTACCTTTCTTCTTGTTTTCACGACTGCAAGTGTGAAAACTTGGTTTTTGAAGTCGCATTAAAATCGTCACTGAATTGTCGTTATCATTCTCGTCGATATGCCCATTGCGTTTACATTTTACTTATCATTATACAGTTGGCAAGACCTCTTGATCTATACTCATTTGACATTCTTTGATTGATTATACAGTTTTGTTTCATGAGTGATTGAGTTTGTGATACATTGGTGATTGGATTTACATGTTATTTGATCAATTCACTTGTCACATTGAAAACACGTTGGCGTTATGATTAAACTCTTGGTATGATCGTTCTATACAACGCATGTCACATAGTGAAACCCTTAGTATTGGTTTCGATACATTTGTTTGGTTTTGAAACTATAACTATTGTTCGCGTGAATGATTAATCCACTTACCAAATGTTTCGATTGATTGATTGAAGTGGCATTGTTGTAACACATATGCGTTGTGATTTGAACAGTTGTAAGCACCGATGATTGTACCATAGTAATGACTATTATGCATGGGTAGAAATAGCTCCACCACCTTCACACGATATGTCATTAATGTTTACCCCTATCCCTGTTTCACCCTTGCTAGTTTTGGGGAAGCCTGTGAGCAATATGCTCTTGCATATGCTATGAGTCAAACCCTGGCTCGTTCACATCGCTCACCGTGTGCTCCTCTCTATGGCACCGGTGGTGGGAATAGAGCCGAATGGGAGTCAAGCCCTGTTACTCTTTGATAACACCCGTAAAGATTTACAAGATAATGGTTGGCTCACGTTTGTACAGAGGTTCATGGGTTTCAATTTTTTTGTTGCACAACAATTCGCCCTTACCTTTGATGGGTGTAGGGCTAAAGTAGGTGACATTCATCTTGAGCTGAATGAAGAGTTCATAAGCTCTGCCACAGAATTGGCAGCCACGGGCCAGCGATGGTTTAAAAACTCTAAAGTCGATGAGGTGCCATGGCCTTTTCTATTCGTATCATGAAAGGTTACATCCTATGACAAAGGTATGCCAATTTCCACACTTAAATCCCGGTGGCATGACCTTTTGATAATGGTTAAACAATTTGTGACCAGTGAGGGTCGATATGGATTGGTTTTTCTTTATCACCTTCGACTGTTAATGAATTTCATGGGTTATCCATTGAACATGTTGTTTTATTTCCAGCGTAGTCTTTACAAAATGGCTAAGAGGTTCAAATGCGAGAAGGACGATAGTAGCTTGTTTCACCATGGCTTGATTAGACTTATAGTCGTTCATCATTTAAACCTCCATGGCGATAATTGGCAAGATTTTCTATCTCGAAATGGTTTTTTTGATTCAGAGTCTGTCCAAATCGATAAGCCTGTGGTCAGCGAGAGTAAGGTCGGGCCAGCCGTGCCTTTCCATGCCCTTTTACCCTCTCCCAAACCCTCGGTCAGCCCTGATATCGACCGACCCGACATTATAACAAAAACGGTTGAGGCTGGAAAAAATCCTGTGAGCAAGAAGGTCAAGGGTAACCCTACTATCAACAACAAAGGTAAAAAGAATGCTTGATTGATATCGAGACTTGCCCGGAATAAGCCTAAACCAAAAGCTGATCTAAAGCCCATAGTCCTTAGCGAAGACTTGGACTCTGATGTCAAGCGCTTCCTAGCTAGTGAGTATCCTTATTCCCGTGGTCTGTGCTCTGAGCCACCCTATGACTTTGTTTCTAATTTACCCCCTTTTCTAAAGAACAATCCTAGCTACCCAGGGATCAAGTTTCATAATGAAACGCTCAGTGATCTAAACAAGCCCTCGCCTTCTATTTCGAAGCCCGAGCAGACAACATGTGTTCAATGTAATGTGTGGATGGAGAGCTACTATACCGACGTTCCCTTATTACAGTCGAAAATCAAATCGTTGGAAAACCAAGTTACAGGGTTGACAAGAGAAAGGGACAAGCTTCAAGGTAACGACAAGAAGCAGAGGACCACTGGTTCGATCGTATTTAAGAATGTCGAATCGGCTACAGCCTTCGTCAATTCCAAACTGTCATAATCAAGCTGTTTCATTTGGTCCAAATATGATTTTCAATTTTAAATTTCGTTTCAGGAGTGGCTTGAATTAATGTATAATGGATTTTTGATTTTGGTTAGTTCTGTTCATGATTCTGTTATAGTTTAATCCTATATGGTAGATTCATTTTAAAATTAAAAATAGTTACGATTTGTTTATGCGATTTGTTGTGCCTAGTTTAGTACAAGAAATTCGTTGATTTTGATTCAGTTTGGTTTGTTTGTAAATCAATTCTGTTTAATAGTTGCTTTGGTATGATTTTAATTAGTTTTGTTTGCTCCTAATAACTCAAAATGACTTTGTTCTGTATTGAATTAGTATTCTCGATTGGATTTTAATTATCTTCGACCTATGCTAAAGATCTACTTGCTATAATCATGGACTTGTGTTGATTCATAACAACTGTAACAAACACAAACTGTTTCGACTCATTTTGGTTTGATTGATGCGTGTTTTGAGTTAGCACGATTTCCTGTTTTGAGTTAGATTGATATTGAAAGTGGATTTGATACTGCGCTATTGGTTTTGATTTTCAAAAACGATTTTGTCTCTGTTGAATTCGTATGAGAAAACTCGGTTAATAGTTCGTTTTTGAAATTGATTCAAATAATGATTTTGTTGAATATCGATCGATTCTGTCTACCCCCAATTGGTGATAGCAAACATCGGACGAGTCCCATAGATCCTGTTATCAACCGATTAATTCCATTTTGATTTCGTTTGTGATAATTTACATACCAGTTTTGATTTGATTCGCTAATAGCATGGATCGTTTGGTTGTGTTTAATATAGTGCTATCAATTTGAGAAAACGATACTGTTGTTTTCGTGTGGATTTGATCATGTTTCATGTTAATGGATGAGGCACATAAACGATTCCATGTGATTTGTTAAAACTGTTGGTTTTGATTTCAATTGGTCCATGAAATGATTTCATTACTGTTCGGTTATCCAATACGATTTTGTTAACCCGAATTGGGGATAACAAATTAAACGGAGTGTATCCATCTCTGTTATCGTTTGATTTTGTTTGAACAATTTGCATACAAGTGTCGATTTAAATTATTCTTTTAAGCAATCAAATATTTTTAAATAGTTTTAATATGCTTTTTAAGATTCAATTTGATTTTTAATATGATTCTGTGTTTGATTTAGACCAGCTACAAAATCACAAGATACTAGAGCTAGTCTTAGAAATTAAATTTTTATCAATTTTATCAACAAAACATCATCTTAACTTGTCCATTTTTGTCCTCTTTCAGGTACATTTGAATTGTAATAATCAATTGGGCATGTTGTGGTAGTCTAGGAGATATTTGTGTGATATAGTTTTTATTTTAGGTTGTTAGTTTAGTCAGACTTGGGATATTTTCCCAGATTTGTGTAAACAGTTTTGATAACTTCCACAGGGATGTTTTACCCTGTGGAAGGTCTTTAAATACTTTTCATTTTTGTAATAAACTAATCATCATCCTCACTGTGGGAGAACCAGACTATGGATTTATGATTCAGACTGAGACGAAAGTTGATGTCTTGTAACAGCTTTCGCTTTCAATATATAAAACTTTTGTTTCAAGTTTAATACATATCAGTTCGCAGTTGATTATAGACTACTTTAGCTATCATAATCTATTGCAGGATGATGTGATTTGATTAAAGTGTTATCCATATCTGATCTCTTTCATTATTTAAGAGCACAACAATTACTTTGTTTCAGTTAATGAATGACAGATTTCTCTTTTTTGTTAATTGAATTATTCTGTATAAACCATTTCATGCAGATTTATCTAACTGTGAAGATTTATAAATCATAAGATTGTTGTGAATTGTTTATGTCTTGTTTGTCCTGTAATTATATTTGAAGAGCACAACTACTTCTAGTTTACGAGAAGATCTTGGAGAATCTGGTGCGGGTTTCCTACCTCCGATCAGCTAAGATAATCATGTCATACATAGGGAAAACCTGAAGCGTTACTTCAGGTCAGTTTGTTATTTAGTATTTAATAGTTAATTTCTTAGTATAATTTAAGTAGTTTAGTTAGGCATATGCGTATTTTAGATTTGTAGTTAGATTTAATATTTTAGTTATTTAGTCTAGATAGTTTGTTAGTTGATTTCTCTTCATAAAATAGTAAAAATCAAAAAACAATAGTCTCGCTGTCTTAGGACAGATTACAAATGAGTTTTTCGGGTTTTCATTCAAATCTGTAATTTGTAAACATTGTACATTTGTAATTAAATCTGATTCTGTTAGTAAGTGATCATTTGATTTTATAAAATTATAGTTGTATAGTATTAGATAGTAAATTGTATATATATTAATAGTTAGTTTGGTTTTTATTAGTTTGTTTTAATAGTTAGTTTTAGTTAGATTAGTCAATTAGAGTAGTTTTCTTTTGTTTTCTTAGGACTTAGATCGGCTAACGGAGCCTCTAAACCTGTCACGCTGGTTCACCCCAAACAACTTGGGTTATTTAGACAACCCCGGACCGGTTCCACTCTCCCAGTTGATGGACGGTCAATTTGGCCCGTCAACAAATGGCGCTAGAAGGAGGGTCGACTAACAAGATGGCCTTGTAGGAGCCTTTATTTTAAGTGTATTCAATTTTCCCCATGGCTCCCCAAATCACTGTGTTGGAACATGCTTTCAACTTCTCATTACCCGATGTTCCCAACGAGACAGTCTCATGCTTGTCCAAACTCACCTTTGATGGTGAAGGAAATACATCTGCTAAAGACCACCTTAACAAGTTTTGGTGCAAATGCATCAAACATGACATCTCAGATTTAGGAGTTTTATGCAGACTGTTCGCTTTTACTTTTAGAGGTCGGATCAAACATTGGTTTGAATCCTTTCCAGCATGTCACATTTTTGATTGGTTTCAATTCGTTGATGAGTTTCTAGATGCTTTTGAAATTTATGATTTTGATCAATTATGTGAAGAATTTCATACTTCGCTAATCAATGGTGATTCATCTTCAGAAAACTTTTTGACAAGAGTCTATCATATCCTTTGTAAATTTAATCTCGATGACATGTCATTGGCATTAAATCTCTTCTATGATGCTTCCATCCCTTCCATCTAGCCATGTTCAATCACGAATGAAGAACCAATTGAAAATCCTATCACTCAGCTGCAAGGACAATCTTCTTCACAAGAAGAGAAAAATTCTTCCGATAATGTTGAACAAGCCAGGGAGGTAGAGTCTATTGATCAGGCTCTTATTGACAACGAAATTGGTTTTTCCTTTGAATCATTGTATTTTCAGTCTTCGAATAGTATGGAAGAAGATTCATTTCTTGCTCAAGGTGAATATCCTCATTCTTTTGACTCATTCTCTAATCAACATTTGAAATCAGTCATTGAAGAACACTTAAGTGACAAAAATTGTCTTGAATGTTCTAGTACTCCTATGAAACTGATTAGAGAAGAAGTTACGCAACTAGAAGAAGAAACTTTAAACCTTCATCCTCAAAATGCACTTTGTTCACAAGAAAGACTAGATGTTGGTCACATAAATTTTGAATTATCTATCACACAAAAGGAAAATCTAGATGATCATATTATGTTGGGGAATTCATCACCAAAACAGAGTAAGAGTTTTAAAGAAAGTGAACAAAATTGTCTTGAGAATACCATTGTTGATTATCATAGTTCAAAAGATTCTTTTCATCTGCTTATTTCTAATTCCTTTTATTCTTTATATCATGTTCTATTCCTAGATTCTGGTGGACTTGACATCTTACATACAATATCCTACTCTCTTCCACCACAATCATATCTTTTCAATATTCAAAATTTTGGTGAAATTAATTTCGAGCATAACATTGATAAAACCGGATTTGACGCTTGTTCACTTTCATCACTCACATGGGAAAAGGACATGTTGCGAGATGATTTTACACAATTTATTGTTGAAAAGGATGATGCATTATATCTTATGGACATCAAACATTCTAAGTTTCATACTTGTTCTTTGCTTAGCTCAAATCTCAATGTTTATACTTCACATTTTGAAATGATCAATCTCATCGAAGGAAACATTCAAACCAATGATCCAATTGATTGCACCAATCCTCCTATGATGAGCTTTGCATTGATATATTCATTTCATCAATGTCATGGTTTGCATCCTCATTTTTGTGACAGGATCTTAGAACGTCTTGAATATTCATATATGAAAAAATTTCACAATAAAGACAAAGTTGAGATTTCTTTCTTTTTTCCCAAGTATTTTATAAGTAGGCTTGACATATGTTTTTTATATCCTCCATGTGAAGAAATTAATGAACACTTAGAGAACTGTCAGGAATATGGGGCATTTCAGCCTTGGCTGATGGTTTTTCCATTTCTTCGTAATCTTGATGAGTTTTTCAAAACTACTTACACTTACCCATGCCATTATGACCCTTATCACGACAAGATTGCGCAATGGCTAGAGGATTCGTACAACAAGAATATCCAAGGAAATGGTAAGATCATGCTTACTTTGTTTTTAGATGATGATTATGAAGGTAAGTGTGATATGTTCCTGTCATTTGTTGATCTATTACCATTATTATTAGTAATGCTTGATCTTGTTTCCATTGCAAGGTTAGAGTTACTTCGATGGCTACATTGGAAACATGACTTCACATAGTATCCTGATTTGTTCAATAGTTAGGGTAGGTTTAGGAATAGGTTTTCTTGTAGTTTTGTTTCTCATTATTTCTCTTTATAATAATGCAGTCATGAATGGAAGTGGGCGCACCACAAGAACCATAATACAACTGTTGTTAGGGAAGTCCCCTTGATCCTTTTTCTCTTTACTTCTAGTTGAACGTTTATTTTCAAAAATGCAGTATCGTCATGAAAATCTTAAATGGAAAGTAAAGAGATAAATAAATCTAAATCAACCCTGACCCAAGGTACCATGAGTAGGACTGCTTTCCCATCATTCAGGATTTTCCTACTTTCTTTCAGTTTCCCAAGGGATTTGTTGCATGAGGTTTTCAGATGCACCTTCTGTGCGTATTTGTTTTTTGTTTTTGTTGTTTGGATTTCTTTGCTTTCCAATTTTTTCTTCACTAGTGTGTTTTGATTTCTTCCTTATGCTTACTAGTTTTTGCTTTTGGAAATACACATACCTGAATTTTTTTGAACTGTTCAGACAAGGAAAACAAAAAATTCTTTCACTGGAATGACTGCTGAAAAATTGTCTAAACATCAATATACTTCTGAAATTTACATCTGTGTTGGCAAAGACTGTTGTTTGAAAGAAGTTAACTGATTTCGATCTATGAGTAAAGCCTGTCACGATCATCTATTATCTTCTTACACTGTACCTATTCCTTAAGGGAATGACTCAGAAGATGTCTCCCTGCCTTAGAAAGTTGGTTCTGTAAATAAACCATCTCTGGGTCTTAATAAAGGACAGTTCTAAAAAAAAAAATCTGCTGAGGTTTGAAAAAATATGTTTAAAATATTGCAATTTTCAGCATTACCCCACTCAATCATATATCTTTAAAAAATTAAAACATAAAAGAGTTGTGGGAAGTGCTTGCAAACCCACCGGGATGCTAAACAGGTTTGCTGGCAGCGGGTAAATCCATGCATGACGCCAAGACAACTTCCTCGGGGTACTGAATAGGCCTGCTAGTAGTGAAGCAATGCCGAGTATATGAAAATTTGCAAATAAGAAACCTCTTAATGTCCTTTATTTTGATCTAGAACTTCTTGGCGGGATACGGATGTCAGAGTGGGTTAAATGGAAACCCTGTCGAGGCTATTGATGCCTGCTGGCATATGTGGCTCTGTCAACAGTATTGGAGATTTTATCTTTAATATCACAACTCACTTGTCTTGAGACTGTTATCATCTTTCATCCTTTAAACACTACTGGAATATTTGGTTAATGATGATGTTTACATGATTTTTTGGTTGTTATTTTTGAGTTAGAATTTTTCTCGTTATCCTAATCTGAATTTGTTCTTTGGCAGAGATAACTCCTTCTACCAGTGTGTCCCCATTGTTGGCAGCCAATTCACATTTTTCTACTATCGTATAAGATGCCTACACCGGTGTTTTGCAAACCTTAATTTTCATCGCAATTCTCAAATAAAGCGACACTTTTATTTTTTTTGCGCTATTTACACACTTGCCTTTCTTCTTGTTTTCACGACTGCAAGCATGAAAACTTGGTTTTCGAAGTCGCATTAAAATCATCACTGAATTTTCATTATCATTCTCATCGATATGCCCATTGTGTTTACATTTTACTTATCGTTATACAGTTGGCAAGACCTATTGATCTGTACTTATTTGACATTCTTTGATTGATTATACAGTTTTGTTTCATGAGTGATTGAGTTTGTGATGCATTGGTGATTGTATTTACATGTCATTTGATCAATTCACTTGGCACATTGAAAACACGTTGGCGTTATGATTAAACTCTTGGTATGAATCGTTCTATACAACGCATGTCACATAGTCAAACCCTTGGTATTGGTTTCAATTCATTTGTTTGGTTTTGAAACTATAACTATTGCTCGCACGAATGATTAATCCACTTACCAAAGGTTTCGATTGATTGATTGAAGTGGCATGGTTGTAACACATATGCGTTGTCATTTGAATAGTTGTAAGCGCTGACAGTTGTACCATAGTAATGACTATTCTGCATGGGCAGAAATAGCTCCACCACCTTCGCACGATATGTCATTAATGTTTACCCCTATCCCTGTTTCACTTGCTAGTTTCGGGGAAGCCTGTGAGCAATCTGCTCCTACGTATGCTATGAGTCAAACCCTGGCTCGTTCACATCGCTCACCATGTGCTCCTCTCTATGGCACCAATGGTGCGAATAGAGTCGAATGGGAGTCAAGCCTTGTTACTCTTTGATAACGCCCATAAAGATTTACAAGATAATGGTTGGCTCACGTTTGTACAGAGGTTCAAGGGTTTCAATTTGTTTTTTGCACAACAATTCGCCCTTACCTTTGCTGTGTGTAGGGATAAAGTAGGTGACATTCAACTTGAGATGAATGAAGAGTTCATAAGCTCTGCCACAGGATTGGTAGCCATGGGCCATCGATGGTTTAAAAACTCTAATGTTGATGAGGTGCCATGGCCTTTTCTATTCGTATCACAAAAGGTTACATCCTGTGACAAAAGTATGCCAATTTCCACACTTAAACCCCGGTGGCATGACCTTTTGATAATGGTTAAACAATTTTTGACCTGTGAGGGTCGGTAGGGATTGGTTTTTCTTTATCACCTTCGACTGTTAATGAATTTCATGGGTTATCCATTGAACATGCCATTTTATTTACAGCATAGTCTTTACAAAATAGCTAAGAGGGTCAAACGCGAGAAGGCTGATAGCAGATTGTTTCACCATGGCTTGATTAGACTTATAGTCGTTCATCATTTAAACCTCCATGGCGATAATTGGTAAGCTTTTCTATCTCGAAATGGTTTTGTTGATTCAGAGTCTATCCAAATCGATAAGCATGTGGTCAGCGAGACTAAGGTTGGGCCACCGGTGCCTTTCCATGCCCTTTTACCCTCTCCCAAACCCTCGGTCAGCCCTGATATCGACCTAACCGACATTATAACAGACAAGGTTGAGGCTGGAAAAAAGCCTGTGAGTAAGAAGTTCAAGGGTAACCCTACTGTCAACAACAAAGGTAAAAAGAATGCTCGATTGATATCGAGACTTGCCCAGAATAAGCCTAAACCAAACACTGATCAAAATCCCGTAGTCCTCACCGAAGACTCGGACTCTGATGTCGAGCGCTTCCTAGCTAGTGAGTATCCTTATTCCTGTGGTCTGTGCTCCGAGCCACCCTATGACTTTGTTTCTAATTTACCCCCTTGCCTAAAGAACAATCCTAGCTAACCAGGGATCAAATTTCATAATGAAACCATCGGTGATCTAAACAAACCCTTGCCTACTATTTTGAAGCCCAAGTAGACAACATGTGTTCAATGTAATGTGTGGCTGGAGCGCTACTATACCGACGTTCCCTTATTACAGTCGAAAATCAAATCGTTGGAAAACCAAGTTATAGGGTTGACAAGAGAAAGGGACAAGATTCAAGCTAATGGAAAGAAGCAGAGGACCACTGGTTCAATCGTATTTAAGAATGTTGAATCGGCTATAGCCTTCATCAATTCCAAACTGTCATAATCGAAGCTATTTCATTTGGTCTAGGTATGATTTTCAATTTTAAATTTTGTTTCAGGAGTGGCTTGAATTAATGTATAATGGAGTTTTGATTTCGGTTAGTTCTGTTCATGATTATGTTATAGTTTAATCCTATACGGTAGATTCTATGCCCTCAACTTGCGGAGGCCCAGAAGTTTGTCACACAACAACAACAAGCCGTGTTGACTAATCCCTTTCAGCATGGGCAAAATTTAACTCAAGCCTCTATAAGTGTCGAAGGGGGCAGCCAAGAAACCTTCCATCCCCCAAATAATTCCTCTTCCGTGAACGTATATATGGTTAGGGGTGATGCTTTAATAACGACTAGAGCACACGACTATAGTAAACCAAGCACCTCTAAGAAGGGCAAAGAAGACGAAATCCCATCTCTTCCTCTACAGATTGAGAAGACGTTGGGAGAAACAATGACACGCATTCCAAAAGGTGTGTTTAAGAAAGCTTCTCACAATCCAAATGCAAGGGCCGCCTAGAACTACTCTGTGGTAGAAGATTTATCCCAAACCGCTTGTGCTATGTCCACTTTGGAGGTCCTCCAAAGTTTCCTTGCTCAAAGAAAAGCCTTGTTGGTTGCTTTAGGCTCTACTGAGACTTGTAACCCGGGTACCATCATGTTAGATATGACTAACTTGAAACCTCGTTTGCCTTACCACGTCGTGTTTCAGATAGTAGTGGCTCATCCCATGAAAACTTTTACACAGAATATCTTCCGCACGGTGGTCGACAAGGGTGCTTTGACTTGAGTTATGTCATTAGCATGCTGGAAAGCCATTGGTCAGCCTGAGTTGTCTCCATCACCTACACTCCTCACTGCGTTCAACGGTCGTTCTTTACGACCACATGGCATCATTCCTTCTTTCCCTGTGCAGTTAGGGGGAAAGACCGTGTGCGTCGAAGTAGAGGTAGTTGATAACCCCCTCGACTACAATCTCTTGTTAGGGCGTAGTTGGACTTATTCTATGCAAGCGGTGGTTGCTACAGTTTTCTGAGTCTTATTGTTTCCACATGAAGGTCGGATAGTGACCATTGATGAATTGTCCTTCTCTAGACCTGACCTAGCTTTGGGGGCATCCACGGTTCCCATGATAGATAATCCTCAAGCCTGTGACGTTGATCTGAAAATAGAAGGCTAACTTGTTATGCTATGCAAGCACCCCCTACTTCAATAAAATAAACCTTAACAGGACCTTGCTTCATGTGTTCAAATATGAAAGATAGTTTATGTGTTTAGTTTATGCTTCTTCTTTGCAATGTGCATGTGTGAGGAATGTTCTTTTAAAAGGTTAATCATGTGTTATAAATCAATACACAGCAATATAAAGTGCATAAAATAACACAACAAACTCACAACCATAGCCAGATGATAAAGAAGTTCACCCCTCTCTGGGATACATCTCCTTGAGCCTCCTTCAATGGACTTGGCTCTTTGGGATTAGTTTTTCAAATGCTCTTTACAAGATGCTGCTCAACTCCAATGGATTTACAGACTGTACCATTGGATTCAGAATACATAAATACCCAATATTGACTATTAGAACACTGAAAATGGATATTGTCTCATCCAGTAATGACCTCTTCTACATGTGACCTCCAAGCTTCCCTAAGCTTCAATGTGGAAAAAACACTTGTAAAATTCCTCCAATGGATCTAAAACCTATCCCAATGTGTTCAGAGCACAATAATTAGTCAAAAATGACTATTCAGTCTCAGAAAATGGACATGGGATCATCTGAACAATGCCTCAAACAATGAGGGCTTCAAGCTTCATGGAGCTTCCTCAAACTTCAATGGTTAAAAACCTGCACTAGAAGTCTTCAAATTCCTATGAAAATGGTTCCAATGGACTCAGAATGTACAAAAACCCCTAGCTGGGCTTTTACAACACCTTATTTGGTCAAAAACTCCAAAAGTTATGCCTTCTGCCATTTTTCCCTTCTTCAAGCTTTGTTACTCGTTCGCCATTCTGCACTTGTGTGAAAAGTGAACCTAGCTTCTGGGCATTTTCCGTCACTAAACCCAACACCCATGCGCGTCCCGTAATTGGTGTCAAACTGTCGAACTGTTAATGGGACTATAGCCCCCGAGGAGGGAGGTGTTGGGCGCATGGGGCCACGTGGCCACGTCCTGCGCATAAAAAGGGCTAAATTGCATTGTTAAATATGGGCTCAACACGTCGGGTGTGCGGTGGCATAACCGTTTGAAAACCCAACACAATAACGCGCACACACAATATTTTAAATGGTCATATCAAATACAATAGGACCATGGGTCGCAATGTTATAACCCCGCGCGTAAACCACCGTTTGCATTGTGTTTCGGTCATATGTAATATTTATATGACCGCGGGTCGATTTTAAACACAAATTTAAACCGTGCGCTATGTTTTAAACCACACAATCATACAATGCAGACAAGTCACATTTTAACAATTAAAACCGGGTTTAACCCACACACATTTCCCCACGCCAAATTCCAATGTGGTGGTCGTATTGTATTACACTGTGATCGTGGCTGACTGTTTAATACGCGCCCATTTCCATAACTCCCGCACGAATATATGGTTACAGTTATGTGATATAACAAATGTGACCACCGGTTCCATTTAAAACACCACCCGCGCGCGCTTTTCACCAAAAGGCACGGTCATATATGTATACCAAATCACATGACCACGGGTCGGGGCGAAGCCCTGGCCCGACCCCCTTGCCAAACAATACAACATATGATTTTAAATATATATTTTGCCACTTGTTTATTAAAACACATGGTGTGGCGCGCTGGTGGGCTAGCCTTTGTTAACACTTTGTATAAAGTGGAGGGGTCCGGGGGTTGAACCCCACGGACCCATGAAAATTTTAATAAACCGACCATAGACCAAAAGCCAGTACCAGGGTGCCACGTGGCATCCCTTCATTGGGCCACATGGCACCTCTCCATTTTCTTAAAATATGCCACGTGGCGCAATATAACTCGTCCAATAATCGACCAATGAAAACACACCACGTCATCCACCTGCCACGTTAGCAACAACATGTCATCGTACGGAATGTATGGCCTGCCATGTCACTGTACCATCAGGCCACGTCAGCATCCGTATGACTGTACGGACTTCCCAGTCAGCATCCCATTTTTTTTTTTGCCTGTTTGGCTCGATGAAAAGATCGCGATATCTTCTCCATACGGACTCCATTTGTGAAAGTAAATATGCTGCCAGAATCAGGAAGATGAGACGAACGCAATGGCACCGTTTTCGTTGCATTCTGAGCACTTTGAAAATTGAGCAAATTTTTGACCCCTGGTCCAGATTTTGATCACACCTTCCCACTGAAATGATTTTGGACCCACAAAAGCTTATGATTATCGATCTGAGATTCAATACTCCTCTTCTTTCAAGTTATATCAACTGATTCGACTTGAAAAGTATTTTCGACAATCACCTGGGTACCTTGACATGCCTTGCACTGCAACAGACTATGTCCCTCAACCACTGTTCTCTGGCTGCTGCTAACCCACTGCTCTCTCTGCGCTTGGAAGACTGCCAACCTTCCCACTGAGAATCAAGTCCCTCTTGTGAACTCTTTGACGTCAACAATCCGCTCTCCAATGGCTGCAAACTTTCCTGCGACATCTTGTCACAAGTCAAGAAAACCATCAGTCTTGAAAACAAATTGATACAGGACTGAAAATAAGGACAGCAAAGTCTTTTTTCTCTTCAAGCACGCTGTCACATCTTGTGCTTCATCAAAGAACATGGTGTTTTCCTCCATCTCACTGTACTAAAAAATGACTTACAAGCCAACAAACACCATTGACTAAACATAAGTTGAAAACATGGTTGACACAACATAGTTGTCAAGCAATATTGACACAAGTCGAGACTCATGTGAAACATGTCAACCTTCCAAAATGACAAGTCTATAAACATGATAAACAATCATGCTACAATCATGACTCATCCATGATGACAATCATCAAGTTCATTGTTGAAGCACTCACAAAACCATATGCATGTGCATAGCTTCTTCAACTCTCCTTCCTGTAGAAACATAGGTACTTAAACCCAAAACATTTGGGTACTAAGGAGATGAATATGAAAATGTATATGTGGCTGTAACAAAATGGACAACATACCCCTCTTTTACATGTTCTTGACGAGGTGGTATAACACAAGTATGCATACAAAAGTAAATGCATTAACATGCAAACTTGCATCTTGCAATTTATGATAACTGCTGCAACTTGTCAAACTTCAACAAAATGAAAAGATAAGGCTGAAATATGCATCTACAACAAAAAGAATGCAAGCCTTACTTACTCAAGAAATCTAACCATTTCTTACCAAGCCAACTCAATGGCGAATTCTTCTGCTGAAAGTCATCTTCTTGTGAATCATCTTGACTCACATCAATGATGGAATCTCCTCTTCCATTCCTGTCAATCTTTTTATCCAACTGATTCTTGTGCTGTGGATGAGAGGTTGGATGCAATGTCCAACATTGGTCAATGAGATGACCCTTCTTCTGACAATGAGTGCAAATCTTTTGCATGTTCTTTTCATGTTTCCTTTGCTTGGGAAGTTTCTTGAAAGTGGACATTCTCTTCCAACATTTTGAAACATGATGGTTATATAAACCACAATATGTACATGGACCTTTTCTTCCATTTTTACATGTAGATTTATCATGCTTAACATAATCAAAAGCAACTGAGTTATAGGCAGATTTATACCTTGAACATTCACCTTTATCGCCGTTTTGAGGAGGTGAATCGGAAGAGTTACAAGCTCTCTTTTGAAGACTAAAAAATATGTTCTTGTCCTCATGGCCATCACAACCTTTTTGTTTCACACATTTTCATTCATCTTGAACACAAGTTTTGCATGCTGAAGAGTTTGAACTTTCAACAAAAGTTCTTGAACTTTCACCTTTAAAGCCTTCTTGAGGAGGTGAACTTGAAACGAAATTCGTTCTTGGAACTTTTCCATTTGTTTCCTCAACTTTGGAATTTTCTCCATCAATTCGTTCATAACAAAGACCACAATATTTAGGTCTCTCTTCAACAACAATAGGCTCAACAATGCCTTGTGCATGCTTGCCTAACCCTTTACCTTCATAGCCCATTTTTAACAATAACTTGGACCCTATTCCTTTTGTGTGATTTTCAAAAACACCAAAGCATTCTTCTTGAGAGGAATTTGAAGACAAACTAACATTACATACCTCATGGTCATGCATGTACTTGGTAAGGGTTTCTTTTGTTTCATGGAGTTGATTTTCCATCTCCTGCAACTTTTCAAGAAGTTGGTCTTTCTCCTCCTTCATGGCCATCAACTGCTCTTGAAGGACAATGCTCTCTTCCCTATCTTTCCACAACTCTTGTACCATATCCTTCATGGTTAGTAATGCATTAAACATCTC
>ML781609.1:522000-532354 GCA_009831015.1 Picea engelmannii | reverse complement strand
AGTGTTATTTCTGTTGCTATTTCGTATATCATTTCTGTGTATTGTGAAGATTATGCTGGATATTTTACTGTTATTCTGTCATTTCTAGCATTTCATTTCTATTCTGCATATTTTATATATCTGGTATCTTGCAATAATCGACGAGCCATCGAAGACCTCTGGGTAGTGCAGTCGTACTCTCATATTACACTCTTACCCGAGTTTTAGAAGATTTTGAAGTTGTTGCTCGAGCTCTGAAGTACAGCCATCAGGTCGAATCAACTTCTGGGAGACGGATACTCTATATGTATATCTTTCTGATTTCGAGATGTAGCTCCGTTGTGTATTTTTCGTGGCTACTCTTCATAGTTTTTGGACAGGGATCTACAGTGTATTTGATTGGTAGCCATGGTTCTATTTTATCCTGAGCATGGGTATGCCCGCCTTAGTGAGACATTTTATATTTTTTGCAGATGGCACCTCTTGATTCCTGATTCCTAGGCTCACTCGTTCATCATATCCGTACAGATTGGTAAAGAATTGGTAATGTATTTCGACCATTAGATGCTCTTCTGACCTCACACATTAGGGGGCATCTGTTATAACCCTAAATTGCACCTCACATGCTTACCAGGCATCAATCCAACTCATATCTCTTCCTTGCCAAAGCCATGCTGAATAAACTATGGAAAACCCTCTTAAAACAAGTGGCACACCCCTAACCCTCTACTGCACGCGTTGGAATGCTAGCAGGCCTACTACTGCACACGTTGGAATGCTGGCTGGCCTACTACAGCCTGTGTTTACCTAACAAAGCACAAAAACAGGAAAGTTGCTGACAGGAAAAAAAGATTTGGGTCAGTTAACTCAAACTCCCAGCCATGCATGGTCGAGAGTTCATCCAAAACCCTAGCTCCTTCTAGCCTATAAAAGAAGGGGTAGGGGTACTATTTGGAGGAGGAAAAAGATAGCAAAGAAACTCTACCCAATTTCCGAATCCATTTGTCCCAACCCTTTAGCCTTTCCTCAAGCTTAAGGAGAATTAAGGCAAAGCAGTTGGAGGACAAAGAAGAGGAGGAGCCCATGATCAGGATCGAGGAACAGTGGCTGGTCTCTATCATTATTGTAAGTTGATTCATCTTGAGATTAATAAAAGAATACTTTTCCCGTCGCAATGCATGAGTTATATATATTTTATTTGATTTATACTTAATCTCTAACCCTCAAGTAGAAGAATAACATGCATGCGTAGTGTTTTGTCTCGATTGCAGGATTGTCTTTGGAAGGAGTAGCGCAAGCAAGCGGATAAAGCGCAATGGAGGATCTACATCAAACATCGATAAAAAAGGTTAGTAGGTATTTTCCATTCTTGTGTGTGAAAAAGGGGTTTGAGTGTTGGGGTGATAGGTTAAAAGTGGTTTCTTTAAGGTCATGATCTGCGTACAAGTTCAACCCTAGCTTGTTAGTCTGTAGGGTATTATTTCCCAACAACACTATCTATTGTTTATATTGAAATAAAGGGACAATTATTTTTTTGAATTGGGAAACTACCTCATGCTCATTATCGTGCACCTTTGAAATGACTAAGAAGGGAGAATATTTATTGCACTAAATTTTCCCCTCATTATTTTGGAGCATCCTTTTTATCTCCTGAAAATCCTTGTGATCCATGAGAAAGGAGAAAAAGAATAAAACGTAAAACCAAAGATTCAAACTATACCCAAAATCTCACTAAGTCAACTAGATAAATTTCCTTCCTACTCACCAAACTAATTTCCAAATGAGATTAATGAGACATAAAAACCCTGAACCCCCCAAAATACTAGACCATCCAACTACATTATTCTCTCTGTTTTAGATTAAAAGAACTACAATTTGTTTTACCACACCATAGGATTGAAAACCATATATAGACTATAGAATACCTTCTATAATAATGTAGAGAGACAAGGTTCATCCAAAGAAGTCTCCTAGACAAAAATTCAAAGACCAAACAAATGTTGTATCACAACGTTGGCATTAGAAAAAATTAGTAAAAAGAAGCCCATTTCCATTGAATTGCAACCTATCCATAGTTGAATTATCCCACCGAGATGGAAATAAACTCCCTCCTCAACTTCAAGTTCATCCTTGGTCACGTGGTCAAGCATGTGGAATGGGTATGAGGAAAAGCATGCGAAATGGGTACAATAGTCATGTCAAGTTACTAGTCTTGCATTGGAAATGAAGTTGATATGTGTAGGGAACATGGGCTTTTAATGTCAATATTTCAACCATTAGACATTAAAACATGTTTAAATTATAGTTAGTTTGGTAACCAATGACACCATTGACGTGAATGACCCACTCTTTTAACATAGTGGTTTCAGTTGCCTGTACATATGCTTCTTGGAATTCTCCCTCAAGACCTGGTAGAATGGAACATATTCAAATTTGTGAGCCTATTTATAAAACATAGGTGAGTATAGATGCAATAGTATAATCAAATGGGAGGGATTTTGAAATCACATGTTTCATTATTGCTCATAAGTCTCTTGTTAACTTCATTAATTGAATTTGATGATCAATAGATATACACGATCATTACAACAAATAATATGATTTGGATTAATTGTTGGACAAATAATATGCTTTGGATTAATTGTTGGAGGATTAACCTGAGCCCCATTTGATGGTTTCCTTAAAAAAAAAAACAAATTTTAAAGCTTATATTGATGCAAAAACATAAAAAATGAAAAATAAAAACAAAAGGGAGGAGGAAAAAACTAAAAAAAGAGAGAAAGAAAAAATATATATAGTAGAAAACCCAATTTTCCCATGATCCTCTTTCATTCTCACTTAAAATAAATAATACACATAAAAAACAAAAACAAAAATAAAAAGAAACAAAAGCAATGAAAACATTTTTTCTTGTGGGGGGTTAGGTAATTATTGAAATTTCCCCTCCCCACACCTTACCTATTGTCCCTTCTAGCCCTTCCCCCTTTCCAACATGTCACTCCTTGGGAGAAATGAATTCCCACCTCACTTTCCCTTTCCACCACCATGCCACTCTAAAGGAATGACGGGTTCTGCTCCTTATGAATGATATGATTCCACCTCCTGTGCACTTTCCACCATCATGTTTCTCAAAAGAAATGGTAGTTTTTTATCGTTAAGATAAATGTATGGGAAAGGGGAGGGGAGAAAGGGGATGAGAGGATGATGATATGGGTAAGGAAGGGAAGGGTGGCTAGGGGAAAGAGGATATTTTAATAATTTCACCCCAACCCAATCCCTCCCCAAATTCATGACTTTTTACAAAAAACAATTTCTAACATGTAAAATATCATGAATATTCCACTGGAACATTTTATCACAACATATATGATAAATAAAACTAAAATCTACACTATGAAGTTTAAATTCCTTTATATTCTAGAATATTTAGTTATTGATTTTCTTCTTATGCATGAACTAGATTAAATGCGGAAAATAGAGAAAAGTAAAATACAATCACACACCATCCACCAAATAATAAAAATATTTACTTCGGGAAACCCTTAGGAGAAAAAACCCAACTCGAAGGTGAGGTTTCTCTACTCTCTTTTCTATGGTATGTAAATAATGAAAATACAAAGGAGAATGTGCTCTCTATGGAGTTACCTGAGACCTGTGGCCCATTAGGCTACTACAAAACATTAACCCCCTATTTTATGCTATATAATTTCCCACTCCCATTTTTTCTACTCTACTATGGAAAAAATAAAATAACATAGAATGGAATCCCTTCTCCTCCTAGCGGCCTAATATTTAACATAGCCTGATAGCCATATATGGTTATGGTTTTGAGTTCCTTAGCCTTCAATTGTGATAAAGTTGTAGATTTTATAGAATCTTATTGAAATTCCTCATGTGTCTAGCCCCATATGCATGAGTAAAGAGGGATGATGTTTCATCCTATCATACCATAGGGGTCGACATGTTAGGTCAACTTGCTAGGGGCATAATGTTTTCATACAAGCTCTGCTTGATGCATAGTTTGCATCGTTAGAAAGGTATTGGAGTGTAGAAAACTATCAAGACTATGGGTACTAGTCTCAAACATAAGAACCCCTAATAAAATCGATTTGAGGCCTCAAAATGGCTTCAGAAGGTTCTAGACCCCAATTTTCCAAATTGGGACCTACCACTAAAATGACCTTGCAAGATGATTCCTCCAATTTCTTCCACTCTAAAAGAATAAAGATAGATGGAAAATAATATAATGATCCAATCTAGATCATACCTCCCTATTTAGGGAGGCTTTTGGTCCCCAAAATATTTATTGAATGAGGTGAGAAAAAATTTCCTGTACCTTCTCCATGGATTGCCACTTTCCCTTTCATGGAATTTTTCGTTTCAACCCAACTTTCCAAAGGTCATGTTTCCCATGCCTTATATTTATGGATTTTGTCTGCAGAACTATGTCCTTTACCAACTCTTCATGAGAATTTGGTGCTAAATCCTCTATCGAAGGTAGGACCTTCTTCTCCTCCTGATCCAACATGGAGGGCTCATAGAGTTTGATATTCTCCACATTCACTACTGATTAAACATAAATGTATGGGGGTAGACTGAGTCTATAGGTGTTTTCTCCCACTTTTTCCAATACCTCAAAAATACCATACAAAAAATCCTTCATATTCTTACTAGGGCCCTATTGTATTTCCCTATTTATTTGTAATCATACTCTGTTTACCACTATGAATGTTCTCTCTATTCTATGTTGGTCATGTCTAGCCTTGTATTTATCCAATGACTTCTTCAGTGTCTCACATACTTTCAAATGGATCTCCCTGATATTCATGTTATCACCAACAAATTTCTCACACCAATACAAGTAATGGTTGAAAACAATATCATAACAACACATTAATTAACACACCTCAAGAATTTACAAAACATATTCAACAAGCAAAAATATGAAAATAGTCATTGAATTTTAGTGCAAATTTACCAAAGCGAGCGCTCACACATCCACATAGATCAAAAAAGCACTCGATGCGCAATCTATGCATCCTGTGTGATTGTCCCCGAAGAAACCTGTATTGTTGTGGAAAAAATGCATTTATGGAGTTGGCCAGGCCTCAACCACTTCTAGGATGAGATGTACCATGACAAGACCACGAGATCGACCTAAAATCTCACCTTGGGGCTACGAAAAGGATGGGAAGTACCTCCAAAGGTATCCCATTCACACTTAGTACATGTTATGTAATATATTTCTATGGTCCTATAAATACATGGCCAATGTATGATGAAAAAGGAAGGAATTCATTATATTTTTATGTTTCCCATATGCTCTTAGAGAAGACATATATTCTCTTGAGAGTTACTTGAGCAGCCATAGGAAGTGTTAAGATTTTGTCCTCTTGAGAAGATTTACCAAGAATCTCTTCACCATTTTTTTCCATAGATAGGAGAGTAAATCTCTATTTTGGGGGACTCAAGATCCCTCCCAAGAAGGAATAGGGGATATATAAGTCCCACTTTTCTCCTTTGGTGTTCTCAATTCAAGGATCACTTTCCATTTGGGTAATTATCTCTTGTGTCATTTTCATGCATCTCTTTAAATTTTTATATTCTTAGTTTATTTACATTTCTTTGTTATTTACTTTTTGGTTGAACCACTAATAAACTAATTACATATGTGTTGTCTTGTTAGCCTAACTAGAGAATTAAGGGACCTCCTTTTTCTCATTCAAGTGACCATAAGAACCCAACAGTTTTGTGACTCCAATGTAGAGAAGGATAAAATTCCTCCCCTATTAGGCCTTTAGATATTTCATTCTCACTCTTTTGTGTTTGTAGGAACCAAACTCGGCCTAGTCTAGTATTCATACACAACGATTCAGTTTCTATTTGACATAACTCATTTTAAATTTTGGTCCTACCATTTCTCTGTGCGTGTGATGCAGGAGCATCGCTTCACCCCAGCAACGTGCCAACTAGACAACACATCAAAGTGCACATTCAAGGAGAAGAGAGGCACCAACCCTCTCGATTTCAAATTTCAAATTGAAATTAAATGAATTAAATGATTGTAAAGCTAGTAGAGCCAAGCCATGCTTTTGTGTAGGCTGTAGATAGAGTCTCCTTTAATGGTTGTTAGGCTGAGATCTAGATCCGATCTAGACTAGATAGCCATTGAATGTAATTCAATGTAAATTAATGAGAGTACGTAGCTTGGAGGGAAGAGCTCAAGGAGCCCCTCTTTTGTATCTAGATAGAGTTAGTTCTTCATGAGTTAGGAAGAAGCAATAAAATAGGTAGTAGAGAGTTAGTTATGCATGAGTTAGGCAGAAGCAATAAGGTAGGTAGTAGAGAGTTAGTTCTGTATGAGTTATGTAAAAGCAAGAAGATGGTTAGATTAGAGAGGAAAAGAGATGAGTCGAGACTCTATTGCAGTCCGAGATTTTGTAACCTTTGTACATGCATTCTTAATTTAATACAAACAAAGAAGTTTTTTTTGCATATGATTCTGTGTGCTTATGTGTATTTCGTGAATGTTATATGTGTGTTCATTTGTATGATGTAGATGTATGTGAATTTTGTATGTGTCTTTCATGAATGCTATATGTTTTCCTATCTGTGGGTTTTGTTGATTTCAGTCAGGGTTCTTTGTGGTCTCATGCAAGGGTTTGCATGACAGAGTGCTGAGGATTGTGTATGCCAGTGCAAAGAGTGCACATTTGATTTCTGTCGAATTCAGGCAAAGACATGCCAAGAGGGAACACCAGAGGAATCATTAACTCAAGGGAGAAGCCTCAAGGTTACTGAATACCTTGGAGGCAAGACTGTGTAGAGGAAGGCACAGAGAGGATACATAAGTATTGAATATTCTGTGAATCTCTTCTAGGTGGGCATCGAGAAAGTGGAAAGATTGCATCATAAAGTCTATGTTTCAAGTTTGGGGGTAAGAGAAATGTCTAGGAGAAGACACTTATAAAGTTTCTGAACACTCTATAGACTCAACAAGGTGTGCTTGAGAAGAATTTTCCAGGAGGGCACTCATATCCTTTCAAGGAGTGAAAGGAGACATTGTTGTTGAATACTCTGAAGGAAGACCTGTGCAAGGAGTGCACTACGCCAACACTCGGACGAAGTGTTTAGAGATAGACATTTGGAGGCTAGTAGAAACGTAAGGAGAATGCACAGAGTAAACTTGTTTCAAGTTCCAAAGCTCAGGAGGTTGAGCACAAAAGTGTGCTAGGAGCAGCACCAAGAGTCTTCTAAGGAAGAAGAGGGTCGATTCCCTTAGAACTAAGTAAGTTCGTAAGCTCAGGAGGGATAGCACCAGGAGTGTGCAAGAGTGGAATTATTTCAAGTCCCAAAGCTCAAGAGGAGTAGCGTGAAGTCAAACACCGAGTGTAATTGTGTGAAGGGCCAAGGTCGAGATTCATCACCTAAGCTCAGGATGAATAGTGCCTTTACGCATAGAGTTCCAAGAGAGAGGAACAACGAGCAGAGACACTTCAAAGTCCAAGCCACAGACAAAGTTTAGGAGGATAAGTACAACTACCATTGGATCGACACCGGGAGAGAATATCTAGACCATTGAATGCACACAGGGAAGATCAGATCTGGGACACTAGATTTGAGCACAGAGGAACAACATTCATTGGATTCAAAGCTAATCACATGAGACTTAATCCTTGCATGTACATGGGGATATACTTTGCGAAGTCATGAAGTCCCGAAAGAATCAGAGTCGTCCATCGTCGGAGGACAAGTGGCGAAGATCCGGAAGCCATCGGGGTTTCATACTTCGGGAGGTTAAGCGTGGCAAAGAGAGAGAACTCATGATATTTGAAATCACAACAGTATCTGTACTGTTGGATCATGAGGATTTGTGGACCGTTGATTTAATGCCCCAGAATATCAACATTTCGAGAGTTGGGAGAACAAAGGTGAATCGCATTGGGAATCCGCAATACGTGAAATCCCAACGCGCTTGAAGGTTGGGCCCTAGGTCGCAGCCGAGGTTCACATTAGTAGAAATTAGGGGAGGAGATAAGGATCTGCTATCCCTTGTCAGGGTTTCGAGACTTAGAGGAGTGGGTTGTTTTGCATTGGAATCTCCTAAATCACGAAACATGATGCTCCATTGGTGGCATAAGCTAGTGGTCACGTGGGTAGGAGCTCGTGCTTAGTGCTTTTTTGCTCAGGGCGGAGTTCAAAAGGACCTATGGATTTGTTGAAGTTTCTAGCAGGAAACTATTGAGATACTTCATCTCGGGGAGTTTGGAGAACGATCCTTGACTGAGAGGTCAGTGGACCCTGTCGAGGCAGAGGTAGGGGGTCTGCATCAAGTGGTATTAGAGCTTGATTTCTCTCAAGAAAAGAAGAAGGATATGAAGGATATTGTATGATACCATCAGGTGGTATAAGGAGCTAAAGAAGAGTGTTGGTGCTATGTGTGAAAGATTGTTGCAAGGTGAGAAACAAATGGTAGACAACCAGGTGGGTTGATCCAGAAGAACCAGTCGCGTTCTTGAGAGAAGATGGCTACTGAAGGCCAGGGACATGGTTGAAGAGGAGACTGCCAGTAGATAGGTAAGGTAGATATGGACAAGGAGATTACTGAGATAAGGGCACAAATGGAACAACTTTCATTTAAGGTGCAACAGGATGAAAAACCGCATTGGGTATATGAGTAGCCCATAAAAAAAAGAATGAAATGGCCAATCAAGAAATTGTTGGCCAAAGGACAATGAAAAATGTTAAAGAAGTGGTCGAGGAATGTTGAAGGCCTCAGAGACAGAGAGGAAGTGTTTCATATTTGTGAGCCAGAAGCTAGGAAAAGTCTTAGTTATGATGAGGAGAAGGGATCAGAGAAGGATCTCAGGGACTCCCAGGTTAGCAGTGAGGAACTTTTGGATTTCCAGGAGGGAAATGAGATGGGGTCATTAGAAGATCTCATAGAATTCCAGGAGGGAAGGGAATAAATTCCATATTTCCAGGTTGGCAAGGGAGAGGAGATGAGACTGTCAGATAGTCTCATGAGCTCAAAGGTGAGTTCATATCAACAAGGAGTGTTGACAGAGAGGTAAGATCAAAGGAGGATTCTGATCATTGGAGGAATTGAGGTATTCCTTCCACATAGCCCAGTTAAGGTGACAAATTATGTTGTAGAGGTAGCAGTAGGAGAAGGAAAAGGAACAGTGACTGTCATAGAGGAAGAAGAAACAAAGAAGACATCAAAATCTACCCCAGCAGAACAAGAGCGTGCAGATGAGGTACTCACTCCATGGGATAAGGAATTAGGAATGATGGAGGATTGGTTAAACAATCCAAAGTGACTAGATGAATGCTAGGAGACAGCCATGAAGATTGCAAGAGAAGGGAATTCTATAGAATGGCTTGACATTTTCAGCCAGGAAGTTGAACAAGAGGTAACTATAGCACTGAAACTTGCAACATAAAATGAAGCAGAATTCCAGTCTGGGGAGCAACTGGAAGAAGCTGGAGATATGCCAGTAGGAGAACTAGCAGAAGAAAATCTATCAGAAAGAGAAGCTAAGAAACATCTTAGTGATGAGACTGCAGAGATGAACTTTGCAGCAAAGTGGAAAGCTAAGGCCACGAGAGATGGAGGAAATTACAAGATGGACCAAGTTGATCTACCCATTTGCAGGGAAGAAGTGCATCCAAGGAAACTTCATAAAGAGAACTAGCAAATGGAATAGTTGGATGAGGTGATTGAGAAGATAATAAGGTTGATGTTGAGGTGAGCGCAAGAAGAAGTCAACAAGGAGACGATGAATAGAAAGAAGCCTGCAATAGTAGCAGGGAAGAAGTAACAACAACAACAACAAAGTAGTGCAGCAGATGGACAACTCCAGAAGAGAGTTTGGGATGCAGGTGGATTTAAACTGTATAAATGGGAATCTCATGAGTAGTAGCTCATGAATTTTTTGTATCATTGGAGTATGATGTAGGAGCATCAATTGACCCCAACAACGCGCCAGCTAGCCAGCACATCAAATCATGTATTCAAGGAGAAGAGAGGCACCTATTAGAAAAATAGGACCGCAGAGCAATAAAATAAAACAAATGCAGAAAAAAAAACACAGAAGACACACAATACAAGAGAGACACAAATTTACGTGGTTCACCCAGTGTGGGCTACGTCTACCAGAGAAATTTCCAGGTCCTTCCTTTATTATTATCCAAAAAATGAAGCGATACAACCTACAACAAAAACCCACTGTAACTTCCTCTTCTTTCTCTCACAGTCTCCTCTCTCAGAATACAATATTCACCCTCATCCATAGCCGCAATACATTTCCCTCATAAAAGAGGGTTTCCTTCTAGGGAAAAAAACCCTAACATAATCTCTACCGTTAGATCT
>ML781609.1:455557-472222 GCA_009831015.1 Picea engelmannii | reverse complement strand
CTAAAGGGTTGGGACAAAACTGACTTGGCAATTTGGCAGAGTTTCTTTGCTATGATTTTTTCCTCCTTGAATAGTACCCCTACCCCTCCTTTTATAGGCTAGAAGGATCTAGGGTTTTAGGCGAACTCTCGGCCATGCATGGCTGGGAGTTCTAGTTAACTGACAAAAAGCTCTTCGTCCCGGCGGAAACTTCCCTGATTTTTTGCTTTTTTAGGTATTCGCGGGCTGTAGTGGGCCTGCTAGTGGGTACCCGCGGGCTGTAGTGGGCCTGCTAGCGGGTACTCGCGAGATGTAGTGGGCCTGCTAGCAGTTTATTTGATTTAAGAGGATTTTTAAGAGTTTATTCAGCATGGCTTTGGCAAGGAAGAGACATGAGTTGGCCTGATACTAGGTAAGCCTGTGTGGTGCATTTTAGGGTTATAACAAATGTGTAGAATACCTTAGTGTGTCTTGTATCTTCTCACATAGTGGAGGATCCTCAGCTCCGTCGGTCACGAAGGCTTCTGGGCCTGTCGCCGGTTACACTAGAGCCACCCCCGCCACCATTAAGGAGGAAGCTAGACGAACAAGGGTCTTTCGAAATGACCGGGTTACAAACCTTTGTGCCCGAACAACTCCTGGAGGAATCAACCACCAATATTGGCTCAGTTGAAACCCCAACCACTAATATCTGGCCACTGTTTATTGTACCAATCCAATTTCACGAACGCCAGACAATGCCTCACACAACTATGGAAACAAACGTTGTTACTTCTTCTGGGAATTCTTCAATTCCCACCATAGTTTCTACCACAGGAGAATCATCTCCTAACTTACCATCGTCGGTCTAAGCCACCATGGTCTCAACTGAAACTACGTCGAACAGTGGACCGAACCCATCTATGGAAACGGCCACAACCCCCTTCACACCTAGTTCGATAGGCCCTCTATTCTCATACAGTATGCCTAGTTCGGGTACAAGTCCTGCACTAACCTACTCCACTTTACAGACTTTGGCTCTGGGGGCAGGGAGCTCTAACGCTCCTCTGCAAGGTCAACTTGGGGGCACTCCTGTCTCTTTTAATGCTTTTCCTTACGCTAGAGGTCATATCCCTCCTTTGTCCCCTTCGCTTGGTGGTCCGCATCAGCAGTCCACCGGGAAGCGTAGACACACTAGTTTATTTGGTGCAGGGAGTCAAGGAACCCCTACACATAGTACAATAGTAGGTTCGACACCGTTTGTTTGGAACAGGACGTTTGGTAACAACACCTTCTCATCCACCGCTTTCCCGTCTGGGAGCAATCCCATTTTTGGACAGCCTACTCCTATGCAGGGTACTATTCCTGCATAGGGTGCACATATAGCAGGACCTTGGAACTGACGACAAGGATTTGTTCCCTCCTCTAGAATGTCATTCTGGGGCAATTCTTTCCACAGTCAATGGAACCCTGGATAGACTACTATGCCTCTCCGATCAGGACTAGCATGCGGTAATCCTTCCCAAAGTCCTTCAAACATGATGCATGCCCAACATCCTATGTCCTTTATGGGAAATCAGTTGATGATGCCTCCACAGATGCAAAATCCTGACACTGGTTAGGGCCATGGTTTCTACCAGAATCCGGGCCAGTAGCCAGACTTTTCTTGGCAACTTGGTGCCAATCAAACTCCAGGACCCTTTTTCCCAGGTTATTAGCAGCAACCCAAACTACCATTCCTGGCGACTTTACACTTGCCCGATTTGACAAGGTTGTTAAATGATCCTATTTGTCACGATCCACATTGGCCTCCTATGCCAACGAAGTTTCCTTCGGACATTACAAAGTTGGATACCAAGCCTAATGAAGATCCAGGTGATCATGTGACTACCTTCCATCTTTAGTGTTCATCTAACTCATTGAAATATGACTCCGTACAATTGCGATTGTTTCAGTGCACTCTTCTCGGGAGTGCCGTGAAATGGTACATCGAGATCGATCGCTCAAGATACTCTTCTTTTGGCGAAATGGCGATGGCCTTCCTTAACCATTTCAAATTACCTGTGAGATACGACACTAGCACAGACCTGCTCGTCAATTTCGAACAGACAACAACAAACCATATCTCTGATCATATCCGAGAGTGGAGACTCTGGAAGAGTTTAATCAAAGTACTAGTCCCACCAACATTCCTTCTTGAGTGGTTCCTTAAGTCTTTGGTCCCTCAGTTATCCAAAGACGTTGTGACTTTCAGAGTTTTCTCCGAAGAAGATGCCATCATGAGGGATCAACAGTTTGAGCTCATCTATTCTCAGTCTGGTTTATTATACAACATCTTTCCAGATGCACCATGTTTGATCCTAGATAAAACTAGATAGAGAGTTGTACCACATGCCGATGGTATTGTTGGTTCATCACAAACCAATCCCACTGAGCAATTGACAAAAAAGTTGCAACAGTTATCCATACAACACATAACAGCAAGCCAAACTACAGTTTTGGTTGCTCCCCCTACCCAAACGTCGGATGTACACTTCATACAGTCGACTAACCCAAAGGCTACCCAACAGCCTAAAGGGATGAAAAAAAAACAAAAAAAGGGTAAGGGGGATAAAAAACCCACTGATAATGATGGCGGGGACACCATATAAAAATGGAAGGCAAGGTATCCGTGCAACTTATGTGTGGAATAACACCCAACCCATCTTTGTCCTCGACTTGCAGAGGCCCAGAAGTTTGTCACACAACAACAACGGGCAGTGTTGACTAATCCCTTTCAACATGGGAAAAATTTAACTCAAGCCTCTACAAGCACAGAAGGGGGCAGCCAAGAAACCTTCCCTCCTCCAAACAATCCCTCATCCGCGAACGTATATATGGTTAGGGGTGATGCTTTCATAACGACTAGAGCGCATGAATATAGTAAACCAAGTGCTTCTGAGAAGGGTAAAGAAGTTGATCTCCCATCTCCTCCTCTACAGATCGAGAAGACGTTGGGAGAAACAATAAAACACATTCCAAAGGGTGCATTTAAGAAATGTTCTCACAACCCAAATGAAAGGACCACCCAGAATTACTCTATGGTGGAGGATTTATCACAAACCCCTTGTGCGATGTCTTCTTTGGAGGTCCTCCAAAGCTACCCTATTCAGAGGAAATCCTTGTTAACCGCTTTGGGCTCTACTGAGACTTGTAATCCAGGTACCATCATGTTAGATACAACCGACTTAAAACTTCGTCTGCCTTACCATGTATCATTTCAGATAGAAGTGGCTCATCCCACGAAAACTTTTACATGGAATATCTTCCACATAGTGGTCGACGAGGGTGCCTCGACATGTGTTATTCCATTAGCATGTTGGAAGGCCATTGACCAGCCCACTTTGTCTCATTCACCTACTCTCCTCACTGCTTTCAATGGTCGTTCTTTCTGACCACATGGCATCGTTCCTTCTTTCCCTGTGTAGTTAGGAGGGAAGACCGTGTGTGTTGAAGTAGAGGTAGTCGATGCTCCCCTCAACTATAACCTCTTGTTAGGACGGAGTTGGACTTATGCTATGCAAGTTGTGGTTGCTACAGTTTTCTGAGTCTTGTTGTTTCCACACAAAGGATGGATAGTGACCATCGATCAATTGTCTTTCTCCAGACTTGAGCCACCTTTGGGGGCATCCACGGTCCCTATGATTGATAATCCTCAACCAGGTGTCATTAACGTAGGATTTGGTTTGTGCTCGTCTTTGATGGGTACCTTCGATTACCCACCTCCTCATGACGATGTCAAATTTATATCTAATCACCATAAGGTTGATATTTTTCAAGTTTCATCATTCCGCACGACTTACTTTGAGGATCCTTGGATTCTTCCTTCCCCATCAGCCACAATGGATGAGACAGGGCACCCCGACATGTCCATGTCCTTTCCGGCCGCTAAAGTAGCGTACTCTTTATTCCAGCAAGCCTCAGCTAACCCTGATCTGACTCTAGCACAAGAGTTGGATCCACTTCTAGAGCCTATTTGGGCTCAGGTTTCTCTTGCTAACGTCAATTCATTAGACTTAGTCTTACCTTCGGACGAAGTAGTAATTTAAGAAATGACTAGTCCGGACAAACCTTGGGAAGATATTCATCACAGATCATATTTCCTCCCAGAGTTAAACCGAATTGAGGCAGAAGAATTCACTGTTACCATGACGAGAGATCAACCATGTCCTATTAACCTCTTAGCTACACAGGAAATTTATGCTGAGGGAAATATGGCGACTATGGCTGAAACTATACCCATCAACATCTCTCGAAACCTTGGCATTGTGGAGAATGTCTTTGCCGGAGCGGATTGTTCCCTTGAAGAGATTCAAATTTACATGGATCTTTTCAAAGAATTCTACGACGTTTTTGCCTGGTCTTATGAGGAAATTCCAGGTATCGATCTGAAAATAGTTGAACATGAAATGACAACGTATCCTGATGCCAAGCTTGTTCAACAAAAACTTCATCCAGTCAATCCTAAGAAAGCAGTAGCCATCAAGATTGAGGTTGAGAAATTTCTAAAGGAAGGTTTTATTTATCCTATTTATTTGACTCAATGGGTGTCAAACCCCATGGTGGTAAATACAAAACAAGGCACAATTCATGTATGTACCGATTTCCATGATTTGAAAAAGGCATGTCCCAAAGATAATTTTCCAACACCATTCATTGACCAGATCATTGATGAATGTGCTGATTATGAATCCTTTTCGTTCATGGATGGTTTTTAGGGATATAATCAAATCCAAATCAAACCTGAAGACCAACACAAAATGACATTCATTTATCCGTGGGGTATATTCGCATATCGTAAGATGCCTTTTGGCCTTAAAAATGATGGAGCCACATTCCAGCGGGCAATGTATTTTGTGTTTCATGACCTCAATCATATAGTCAAGGCCTATCTAGATGATTTAGCATCATGCTCTCGCAAGCGAATGGATCATCCCATGCACCTTAGAATAATCTTCAAACATTGTCGCTACTTTAGGATTCGCTTGAATCCAAACAAGTGCAGCTTTTGTGTAACGCTGGGGCGTTTGTTAGGTTTCATCGTATCAACAACAAGGATCATGGTCGATCCTCTTAAGGTGGAGGCAATAATCTAGTTGCCCCCCCCCCACGCACAATCTTACAACTTCAGAGTCTACAAGGCAAGGTGAACTTCTTACGACGCTTCATCGCAAACTATGCCGAAATCACCAAGGGATTTATGCATTTTCTAAAGAAGGACGTTCCTTTTTTCTGGGACGAAGCCACTCAACGCTCTTTCGACACATTAAAACACACCCTCACAACCGCACCTCTGCTACGACCACCTAACTATAAAAAATATTTCTTATTATATCCGGCTGCCCCAGAGTCAACCATAGGCATGGTTTTAGTTTAGGAAGATGATTCGTTCTCAGAATATGTGATCTATTACCTGAGCCGAGGCCTCGTAGGACCGGAACTCAATTATTCTCATATTGAAAAACTTGCGTTGGCAACAGTTCATGCTGTTCAACGATTCTGTCACTATGTTCTGGTTCGCAAGACCACCGTCATTGCTGTCGTGAATCCATTCCAGTACATGTTGACACGACAAATTATAGGCGGAAAAATTAGTATATGGATAGTCATACTCCAAGAATTTGACTTAGACTTTGTTTCAACAAAGTCCAAGAAGTCATTGGTCTTCGCGGAGCTAATTTCGGAACTTTCGGTTGAGTCAGGTGACGTTGTGCCTGAGGAATTTCCTATCCGGGGGGATATGTTTTTGATGGCATCTTCAGACCCCTGGTATGGATATATACTTATCTATCTCTAGACTTTGAAGTGCCCCACCTTTGCTTCTCGTGACGAGCGTCGGCAGATATGCCATCAGGCTAAGAATTATCTTATACTCGATGATACATTGTATCGGAGAGGTGTAGACTACATCTTGTGACGATGTCTCACTCATGAAGAGGCCATCATAGTGCTCAACGATTTCCATACTGGAGCTTGTGGCGGTCATTTATCTGGGTTGGTAACAACCCAAAATATTCTACGAGTAGGTTACTTCTGGCTGACACTTATCAAATATTGTATCGAATTGGTCAAGAAGTGACATCCATGCCAAATCTTCTCTCGGAAGATGAGGGCACATCTAGCTCCTCTATTTCTTGTCATCACAGTTGGTCCCTTCACTAAGTGGGGGATTGATTACACTACATGCAACCCGATGTCAGCAAGGGGGCACTGCTATATCATCGTAGTTGTCGACTACTTCACTAAGTGGGTCAAAGCTATGCCAATGTTTAAAGATGATGGAGAGACTGCAACTCTCTTCTTATTCAACCAGATCATAGCAAGGTTCAGCGTCCCGAAAGATATTGTCACTGACCATGGCATTCACTTTCATAAAAAAATGATGACCGAATTAAGATCAAAGCTTGGGTTACGGTAGGAACGTTCATCACCTTACTACTCCCAAGCTAATGGGTAGGTGGAAGCTGTAAACAAAACTCTTAAGACTATTCTACAACAAACTATCAACTCAGCCAAGTCAAATTGGCATTTGATGTTATAATCCGCATTATGGGCTTACCGAACATCTATTAAGACTGCATCTGGTTTCTCACCTTTTCAACTCGTTTACGGTCTGGAGGCAGTCTTGCCCATCGAATTTCAAATCCCATCTCTGAAATTGGCAGTACAGTTATTGCCAGACACTTCTCTGCTTGAAGAATGGTTAGTACACCTTGAGCAGCTTGATGAGCAATGTCGCAATGCGGACCTGGCCAATGAGGCTCACAAACATAAGGTCAAGTGTCAATATGATAGGTCCGTTCATCCTCGGATTTTCTCTAAAGGTGACCTTGTCCTGGTCTACGAACAAGACAAGGACCCCCTAGGGGCGGGAAAGTTTAAACCCATGTGGTTTAGACCCTTCATTGTAAAAGAGGTATTAAAAAAGGGCGCTTATCATTTGGTTTATTTTGAAGGGAATTCTTTGGCGGAGCCTAGAAATGGGTTCTACCTCAAGAAGTATTACTCATAGATAGGTCACTGTGGGTAACTTTTTGTAACATATGTATAGTCTTTGTACTATTACTTTTTAAGTTTCTTTTAAAGTGTTATGGACGTGTCATTGATGTCATCTTTCATCAATATGGCAGATGTCAAGTGAGTTTGAGGTGTTCGTTGGGTATGCAGATGGTGCTAGTTGACACACGCAGAGGCTTGCCTCCGCAGCCTGGGTAATCTTTACACCTCAGGGTCAGTTGGTATCTTTTGGATGTATATGCTTAGGTGACACCACAAATAATGTCACTGAGTATAGTGCAGTTATTGAGTTGCTTCATGATGCCTTTTCATTGGGTATATTTCATCTCTGGGTCTATATCGACACTCAACTGGTTGTGTCGCAGCTAAATAGAGTATACCAGGTTCATAATACGACTTTACACCGATGATTCCTTAGGGTACGTCTCTTAGAATGAAACTTTGATTATATTACATATTTTCATGTTCCTAGGAGATTAAACTAAATTACAGATACTCTAGCTAATCAAATTTTAGATTGGCATCTTGCCCACATATAAAAGAACATGGACATAAACGTGTAAATACATTTTTGCACACAGAATCCATAAGACACAAAAAAGATAAAAACCATATATAAACATCATAAAATACTCAAAGTACATAGATGGACGCAAGCGCCTCAAAAATGGGAACAATAACGAGTCACCGGGCTTATGCCCTCAAAAAATATATACAAGTAGGTGCTCGTGGCACATAAAGAGTCTAACTCTATTCAGGGCCTATGGGCCCTATTATAATCATCTACAGCATGAGCTAAATGCCTAAACAATCAGACCCATGTCCGAGGTGCCCCCACAACATGAGGCTGCATGGATGGCAATAGGTCCTCTATCTCTGCCATCGGGACTGTGTGAGTGAGCGAAGTGAAGTTCCGCTCAACTCGTCTAAGGACCCTCTCGGCCTCTCCGGCTAGGACGTTCCCTGCTACTACTACTCCTCCAGCAGCAGCAACCGTGACTTCTGACTGTGGACGACGCCTGTTCCTTGCATAGTCGACAGGTCGCACGAGTCCCACATATGCATGCAACAAACATTTATCTGTCAAATACTCTGGCATACAAAAAAATGATATATATAAAAAAAATACATAAAAATTACATATGCAAACAAAAAACTACAAAGGTGGAGACTTACCCATCTCCCCTCGCTCCTCACCAGGAGGCATGGGTATCTCAGGATCTCTAGAGAAATATATCCCTACATACGGGTAGTCCTCGATAACAAGGATCTTTCATGACAACAACACAAACAAATCATCATCAAAGGAATCAACGATCCTTCCACCACCCTGTCGCGACAGTAATACTGCCCATCTACACACTGCAGGGAAAGAGGCCCGATGCCCTCGTACTACAACCCGAGGGCTGAAACTCATAACTCTCTCAAAGAAGAACGAACACAAGATGGTCCCAAACCCAAATTTCCTTTGTGTCCACTGTCAGCAATCTGTCAATAGCCTCTTCATGCACTCAAGCAGTGTGGTACTCCAATCAAAAATTTGTGCATTCATGCACTAGATGGCACAGTTCATCTGTGCGCACAAAGCCTGATGCATGGCTACTAAACCGATAATCCGCCCAATCAGTAACAAGATAGTCTGTAGCGCTAAGTTGGTAATCTTGCTAATGGTTACCTAGGAGCTCGCATGTTCGGTCCCAGCCTCACAGTGCTCAACTATCAATTTCGAGATCTTATTAGGCCCTGCAGGAAAAGTCTGGAAGTTGACTAGTTCCCCTCTCCTTGAGAGGCCAGTCAGAAAGTAAATATCCTTGGTGGTGGGCATCATCGATTGCCCCTCTAGCATAAATTCCTCTGCATCAGGATGCCAGTAGTCAATCAAGGTGTTCAGTAGCCTTGGTTGTGCATGCATAAATGGACATAGAAAGAATTTGAGTAAACCGCATTGCATTAACATGGCCACAACATTCGGATCTGTAGCAACCAACTCACTGATTACCTCACGCTCCCTCTCCCTCCACTGGACATACATCCTGCCAACACAACAAGGTAAAGGAGGTTCAGTACTTCATTTTAGTTTTCTTTTTCATCATACAAGGGGGGTACACACAGGCTGTAGAGGTGACAGTCACGTGTACACGCGACCTGTCCAGAGACATCCCGTGTGTATCTAGGGTCGACTTTTTTAGGGTTGATTCCCACCCAAAAAACCAACTAAATAACTAAATTGAAGTATTGAATAGCTAGATAAGGGGGTTTTTACTTACTTGGTCCAAGCAGAAGTTCATTTCATCCACTGTAGCTCTTGGAATCACTATCTTTGGCAAAGGGGGTCTTTTGGCTCCAATGTCAATTTGCAAATCAGCAATGGTGATAATGAGTTGCCATCTTATATTTATAGACTTTTTGGCCTCTTTTTGTCACTTTTTTGGCCCCCCTTATTAGTTTCTTTATACCAAAAACCATTTATAGTGATCCAAGAGTTATATGGGAGGGATTTGATCAGGTATTCGGACATTTTTTTTGAGTTTCGAGAAAATATTGACGGTCCATAAAAAAAATTTCAACAATCTACTTGAGCATATAGGTTAGGTTATCACCCCAACTTTTGCATCTCGTTGTCTTTTTCTTATGCTATAGGATCGATCCCATCTGGTTGTGACACGGAACCATCATATCTTCTCTAGAAGTGTTACAACTTGGTGGTAGAGCTTACCAGAACATGGATGCCCTAGGTAGGTCCTGGTTGCATTATGGTGTCCATGTCGTTTCTAAAAGAACTGTAGGCTCGGGAGTCCATATAGTCTTTCTTGAATATGAGTTTGGGCCTCATCTGCATGAGTCTTTTTCACTCTTTGTCTCACCCTCAGGACTCCCAAAAAATAATGGGTCTCCTTTTAAGCCCTTTTCAGACCCTCTAAAAATGAAAATATTGTCGAGTGATCTTGTGGCATTTCACGCTCGTTAAACTGAAATTTGAAGTCACGTCTGTCCGACGGTAGTTTACCTCTTTTTCAGTCTGGACGGTCAACTGTATGAACAAAGGTATACTCTATCGAATTCCCATTCTTTAGAAGAGTATTCTCAGGTATAATTTTATTCCTTTTTCGGGCTTGAGGGACTAAATTTATGAAAAAGAAACCCCCACAGAGTCCATAGTTAAGCTCTTTTTAGACTCCCTAAAATTGAAAAGATCACTAAGTGACCTTATTCTTTCACACTCGTTAAATTGGTCCAGAAGAATATTCTTGACGAAGTTCATAGTTAATCTTTTTTCAGACTCCTTAAAAGTGAAAAAATAGCCGAGTGATCTTGTCCTTATCACACTCATTAAAATGGTTTTGAATTGACGTCTAATCAATGCTAGTTTATCCCTTTTTCGAGCCAGCTAGACTATTGTCAAAAAAGGTACCCTAGCGGAGTCTCCTTTTATTCTTTTTCAGACTCTCTAAATATGAAAAACCATCAAGCTTACCTTCTCTGGGCTAATTAAACTTACATCGAAGGATGTTACCATTGTGTGTTCTATCAACCGCATTTGCATACCTTATCCACCAACCTTGTGATAGTTTTCTTCTGCGTCTTAACACCTTTGGCCACCGAAGGATTTTCCTCGAGTATCATTTTACCAGAAAATCAGTCTTGTCCTTGTGCCTTGAGCTTGTATGTTTGTAGTACTCGTTCCTCCATTGTAACATAATATTTTTTTATTCTTTTTTCCAAAATTATCAAAAAGAACAAAAAAAATCAAATATACCCCAAAAAGAGGACGAGAAAAGTATTTTCTTTATTGGCAGCATAATGAATGAGTCGCCCTTGGATAAAGCACATATGTCCATTTGATCATCAAACTATGGGATATAGTACGACCTTAGGAATCCTTTCTCGCTATATAGAGTTGTGTCCTCCATTGTTTGGTTACTCTTCCAAACATATGGAGAGTTTGCATTGCCTCCTACTTCGTAGACTTATGATTAACATATATGTTGCCTGAGTCTTATCACTTGTCGTGTTATTGTCCAAGGGAATATTTTCACTAAGCCTGAGTTAGCCCCTCTGCAATATGTCTCTTGTCTGCATACCCAACCATCCTAAACATCCAATCAAGTCCTTGTTCGAAATCACTGAAGCCTTCAGTCCGATCATCAAGATTATCGAGTCCATAACCGAAAAGTCATTGAATACCTCTGGGTAGTGCAGTCGTACACTCATATTACACTCCTACCCGAGTTTTAGAAGATTTTGAAGTTGTTGCTCGAGCTCTGAAGTACAACCATCAGGCTGAATCAGCTTCTGGAAGATGGGTACTCTATATGTATATCTTTCTGATTTCGAGATGTAGCTCCGTTGTGTATTATTCGTGGCTACTCTTTATAGTTATTTGACATGTATCTACAGTGTATTTTATTGGTAGCCATGGTTCTATTTTATCCCAAACATGGGTATGCCTGCCTCGGTGAGACATTTTTTATTTTGTAGATGGCACCTCCTAGTTCCTGATCCTTGGGCTCCATCGTTCGGCACATCAATAAAGATTGGTAATGTATTTCGGCCAATAGATTCTCTTCTGACCTCACACATTAGGGGGTGTTTTTTATAACCCTAAATTGTACCACATATGCTTGCCTGGCATCAGGCCAACTCGTATCCCTTTTTTTCCAAAACTCTGTTGAACAACTCTTTGGAAATCCTCTTATGTCAAGGCCCATGTTCCCTAACCCATTACTGCATGCATGTGTACACTGGCTGACTCACTACAGCCCGCGTGTACCTAACAAAGCATGAAAAAAGGAAAGTTTCCTATGGAACAAAAAGCTATGGGTCAGTTAATTGAAGCTCTCGGCCATGCATGGCTGAGGGTTCATCCAAAACCCTAGCTCCGTCTAGCCTATAAAAGAAGGGGTAGGGGTACCATTTAAAAGAGGAAAAAATATAGCGAAGAAACTCTGCCCATTTATGTAATCCATTGTCCCAACCCTTTATCCTTTCCTCATGCCAAAGGAGATTTAATGCAAAGCAGTTGAAGGATAGAAGAAGAGGAGCCCAGGATCAGGTTCAAGGAGTGGTGGCTGGTCTCAGCTTTGTTTGTAAGTTGATTCATTTTCAGTAATAAAAAGAATACTTTTCTTGTCCCAATGCATGAATTGTCTATGGTTTGGTTAATTTATGCTTGATTTCTAATCCTTGAGTAGAGAAGTAGCATGCATGCATAGTTATTGTTTGTCTTGAGTGTAGGTCATTTGTTGAAGGATAAGCGCAAGAAAGTAATCGAAGAGCAACGAAGGATCTACATCGAACGCCAGTCATAAGGTTAGTGGTCATTTTCCATGCATTTACTGTGAAAGAGGGGTTTAAATCTTGGGTTGTAGGTAAAAACGTATTTTCTTTTCGGTCAAAATATGCATGCAAGTATGACCCTAGTTTGCTATTCCATAGGGTGTTTTTCCCAACAACACACAACAATCCAAGTCACCCTTGGTTGGGGAACCCCACTTTAACAATCATCTCTGCAAACTACCCTTACCATGGCCAAAATCCAGACTATCAAAGACACCCTTGTCTCAAACCTCTATATTTTGACCTATCATACACCCGTTCACAATCTCACCCATTCAACACAGTTTACCCAATATCAGGTCCTCCCCTTAACACTGGATCATATTTACAGTTGTTTCCATCATTAAATATTCCCACAACCAATGGAATTTCTTGAGTCCCATAAATTTTGAACTTCGTCCATTTCACCAATTCATTCACTTTTTCCTCCATACAATTATTTCCACTATTTAGATCAAATAAATGTCAAGAATCCCTTTTCTTCTTGCAATCACGCCCCCTTCGTTGTCGATGTTAGCACAAGTTTCCATGAATATGGTAGCATATTGGATCTCATTCCATTATTAGTGAGTAGTATGGAGTGACACAGAAAGAGTCATCATCACTTTCTAATGTCATTGGCTCCCATAACATTCGACCTCAACAAATTTTCATGTTACAGTGGGTCATACTATGTGATCATTGCAGTTTTTAGTAGCACTCGAAGAAATATTAATTTTATAGGAAATCAATGCCTCTGAGTCATTCATTCCTTGATTCAAAGCCAATTCATTTATCAGAATGTCATCTATCATTAAGGATGCCCCTAGGGCGCTCCATATATCCACTTCATAAAAAAAAATTAGTTTCAATTCTATTATTCTGGTTTCATCACACGAGCATGGGGAATGCCTACCTTGTTTGTAAAAATGAAATAAAATTGCATAAAAATTCGTCCACATATTACTCCTCTCTTCCTCCAATGGATAACTCTCACTATTCCTCAACACAAAATCTCTCACACTTCTACACAATGATATCATCACTAAAAGAAACAATGATGTATTTTAGCTATACATATGCTCCTAAACTCACACATCATGGGGCATCTATTATCACCGAAAAATTGCTCAAAACGAGAAAAGTAATAGTTGAAGATAGTATCAACATAACACATTAATCAACACACCTCAAGCATTTGTAGAACCTATTCAAGAAGCAAAACTATGCAAATAGTGATTGAATTTCAACACAAATTTACCAAGGCCTACTTGCACACACCATGCAAGACAAACACAACATTGAATGCACAAATTTCATGGCCCACACGGCTGTCTCCACAAGAACCTACACATATGTGGAAACAATGCATTAATGCACTTGGTCAAGATTCAACCACTTCTAGGTCGAAGTGCACCATGACAAGACTAGAAGATCAGTCAGAGATATTTCCTTGGGGATAATAAAAGGATGGGAAGTACCTCGAAAGGGCTCCCATTCACACTATGAGAACGCTAAGAAAAATATTGCACTATTCCTATGAATACATGACCATGGTGTGAAAACAAAGAGAAGAATTTTGAGTATTATTTTGTTGTTCATTTGGTTTTGGAGAAGTCGTCCTTCTTTTAGATCCTCATGAGCATTCATATAAAGTGTTTCACCTCTCCCCTCTTGAGAAGTTCAACAATCAAGTATTCACCATTGTATTTCCATTTCTTATCCATTATTATAAGAAAGATAGATTTGCAATTGGGGGATTCAACAACCCTCCCAAGGAGGAAGAGGGACTCATAAGTTCCCATACTTCTCCTCGGTGCTATCATTTCGAAGATCAATATTATTTGGTAGTTATTTCTTGTGTCTCTTTCATTTATCCATTTGAGTTTTTTATGTTCTTATATTAGTTGTATTTCCTTGTTATTTATTTATTCTTTTCTCTTTAGTTGAACCACTAATAAAATAACCAAAATGCTATGCTATCGTGTTGTCCAAACTAAATAGTTAAGGGACCAGGTTTTGCTCACCCAAGTGGCAAAAGGAACCCAACAATTCTCAACAAAATTTTCCATGTTCAATGCATCTCCTGTGAGGTCATCCCTCACTCCTCCTTGTTGTACATATATAACATCTAAGGGTAAAGGTGGAAAATATCCTAATAAAATTTCAAAAGCTGACTTACCAATAAAAGTGTGGATTGCTCTATTATAAGAGTGTTGTATATAGATCATATTTTCATCCCATTTCTTTAGATGATTTTGATTGTAACGCCTAAAAATATCCACCAAATTCATGTTGACTACTTCTGTCTTCCCATCTGTTTTTGGATGGAATGTTGTATACCTCTTCAACGTAGTGTCCATATTCTCCCGCATTGTAGTCCAAAATTCACTGAAAAATCGGGTATCCCAAAGTGCACCCAGACTAGTTCAAAGAGCTTGTTTGTTGCTTCTTGTATATTGATGGCCATTTTTCAAGGCACGAGAATGCACATTTATATGAACTTGTAAACTACCACAAATATATGGTCATGTCCCTTCCTGGTTGTTGGTAAACCTCCCAGAAAATCCATGGAAATATTTTCCCAAGGTTGTGTGGGTATAGGTAAGGGATGGTATAGACCTTTCTTCCAATTATTGGGATTGATGGTACAATAAAGTACACATCCTCTAATATATTTTTCTATATCGTGTTGCATTATGGGCTAGTACATTTACGTCTATAAGTTGGCAAATGTACTGGAACCTTGGAGGTTTGAACCTCTCTAATAAGATGCAATCGTTCACCTTTAGGGACATAGATATTGTCAAGCTTGTGGAGTGAACCATTATGAATATTAAACTCAACCTTCTTGTCATTTTATTCTATCTGAATTTTCCCTTGTAGCTACTGAAACACCTCCTTGAAGTTCTCATCTTATGCATATGATTGTTTGTATGCATCACGGGTAAAAGGATCTGTGTCCATCAAAATTCCTCGATAATGGAAGGATCTATCTTGAGCTAGCCTCCAATGATCACATACCACGAATACACCAAAGACTACGAAGAAAACTCGCATTTCTTGAGATTGGCCAACAACTAGTTCTTATTTAGGGTATCTAACACCTCCATAAGATGTGATATATTCTCCTCCCATGTATCTCTATAAATAAATATATCATCTAAATAGACAATAACAAATTAATCTAGATAAGGGCATAAAAGATCATTCATTAGTCTCATAAATTTTGCTAGTGTGTTGCATAAACTGAATGGCATAACCAACAACTCATATAAACCTTTCCTTGTCATGAAAGTAGTCTTATAGGTATCTTCTTCTTTGACTAGTACCTATTGATATCCTGATTTCAAATATATCTTAGTGAAGTACTTGGCATGTTGCAGTTGTTCCAATAGATCATCAATCATGGGAAGAGGGTATTGATTCCTCAGTGTAATATTTTTCAATTCCTTGTAATAGATACAAATCCTCCAAGTCCCATCCTTTTTGGGCGCGATTATGATGGGTGACCCATAAGGTGAGGTACTTGGTCAAATCACACCCTGCTCCAAAAACTATTGCAACTACTTCTTTAATTTGTTTTCTTCTAGAAGAGATTCTCTATACAACCCAATATTTGGCAAGGGGAGTATGATAATAATTGGATTTCGTGATCCACTTCCCTCTTAGGTGGAAACACTTCAGAATACTGGAACACTATTGTGTATCCCTGTAGAAAATCCTCCAATTGATGGTGCTACTCTTTAGTAGACGCTTTCAGGGATGTTTTTACTTTTAATGACTCTTCACCAAACTGATTTTATCTTAGAAAAAGTAAAACATATTTCTTTCTAGAAATGACCAATTTCTTAGCTTTATTCGCACTTACTAGTAAAAACAAATATTTTTCTTCATGCATGTTAATGATGAAGGATTTCCCGTCCTTGATGAGGCGGTACTAGTTGGATCTCTGCATGATGATAGCATCCCTAATATACATGTAGGGGATTCTAAACATTACTCCGCATAGATCTAGTGGTATTATGTCCAATTATAATTCATTTATAAAATTAGCGCTTACAACAAATTTAATCTTGCATTATTGTGGTACATTGATCTCTACATTCTTGTTTACCCAACCTAATGTATAGGGGATAGGATGATCATGAACCTCTAATCCAAGCTTGTTGACTAGATCCACTGCTATGATATTAACATGTGAACTAGAGTTGAATAGAGAATCTATATTGGTATTCTTGACCTAAATCTTGATGTGGAAGATCTTAGTTATCTCCTTCTCTTCCTAATGATAAATGATACTCATATTCACCTCTTTTTGCATAGACGTACATA
>ML781609.1:379331-430107 GCA_009831015.1 Picea engelmannii | reverse complement strand
AAATGTATACCTTACCTTTGTTGTTAGCACCTTCATCACCTAATTATGGATTCCTCCAACCAAACACACTTATAGAACTAAAATTCACAAAGGATCTCATTCTTACTATGGAAGGGAAATCAAGAAATAATTTAGAACCAACAGAATATGGGTTTAAACTTGCATAACCAAGGGGTTTTGATCAAAGAGAGAATATGGTAGCTAAGGATAACATATCTCCTTAAACTTATCTATCATATATGTTTGGTGTGGTTTGGTATGATCTTATCTCAACCTAGAACTCATGTGTATATGTATGTATATATATATACATACATACATACATACATATATATATATATGCTTAGGAAGTATTTTTATTTATTTTCCAAATCAGGGCCACACCTTCTACACAAATTTTATTTTTTAAGACCATTTTGAGGGTGTTGATGAGTCTCTAACTATAAACATGCAAATTTATCATATGTTTCTTTAATGCAAGTCATGAGAATAAGGAAAAGGGATAAAAAAATATTGAAATGAGTTGTCATTCATTAAATGAATGTATACAAATGGCCTCGCTCAGGTGATGTGGTCAAGGTCGATTAAATATAGCTATAACATGAAATAAAAAACTAGATGTGGAATTCCTATCATCAGTGAATCCAACACAATTAGAGTGACTGTGTCCCACTAATTCCAAATTATCTTTATGTTGGGAATACTCATGTCTATATCTCAATCAATGTTCATGTCTATAAAAATTAACTTCATTTGAATTCACAATAAATTGTGGTGGGCGGGTGGGTAGGGAGAAGAAATATATCTATATTAAAAATTCAAATATAAAAAGCAAAATGTATACCTTACCTTTGTTGTTAGCACCTTCATCACCTAATTATGGATTCCTCCAACCAAACACACTTATAGAACTAAAATTCACAAAGGATCTCATTCTTACTATGGAAGGGAAATCAAGAAATAATTTAGAACCAACACAATATGGGTTTAAACTTGCATAACCAAGGGGTTTTGATCAAAGAGAGAATATGGTAGCTAAGGATAACATATCTCCTTAAACTTATCTAGCATATATGTTTGATGTGGTTTGGTATGATCTTATCTCAACCTAGAACTCATATGTATATATATATATATATATATATATATATATATATATATATATATATATATATATATATATATATATATATATATATATATATATATGCTTAGGAAGTATTTTTATTTATTTTCCAAATCAGGGCCACACATTCTACACAAATTTTATTTTTTAAGACCATTTTGAGGGTGTTGATGAGTTTCTAACTATAAACATGCAAATTTATCATATGTTTCTTTAATGCAAGTCATGAGCATACGGAAAAGGGATAAAAAAGTATCTAAATGAGTTGTCATTCATTAAATGAATGTATACAAATGACCTCGCTCAGGTGATGTGGTCAAGGTTGATTAAATATAGCTATAACATGAAATAAAAAACTAGATGTGGAATTCCTATCATCAATGAATCCAACACAATTAGAGTGACTGTGTCCCACTAATTCCAAATTATCTTTATGTTGGGAACACTCATGTCTATATCTCAATGTTCCTTTTCATTATCTTAAAATTATTTTATCTATTTTCCTCTAAATTTCTTTGGTATTTTCTACATATATAGAGACTACACCAACTTCATATCATATATTAAGTATAGTAATAGTTGGACAGATCACATAGTCTAAAAGTTCCCTTTATAGGGTTGTGCCAACTATAATTTAAGCATCATCCTTACTAAGTTTTTATCAAAATTCTACAGGCATATTGCAAGTATTACAATCTTCCATTTAGAATTTCTTGATCAAGCCACTACAATAATTATAATAAGACAAAAATATTCCTTAGGACTGCTTCCCTACCTCCATACCAAGGCAATAATGCAACACTCCAAGGCCCTCTATCTAGCAATTTTGTAGTAGACCCTTCTTCATTTCTTCAAGATCAACTTCACAAATAAATCATCAACATAAATAAAAAATAATTCATTTCTTGATGATTTATTTGTCACAAATAAATCATCAACATACAAAATGACTAGTAATAATTCCCCACTTGTATTGTCACATACAAATTTGAATCTACATCACTTCTTCAAAGTCTTGCTTATTTGAAATATTCATTAGTTTATCCACACAAATAATTAGGTTCTTTCTTCAACCCATACAATTGTTTCTACAACTCAGAAACAAGGTTCACTTTACTAGGTTCCAAGTTTTTGTTTCATGAAATCTTATTCATATATCCACCCATTCACAAAATCACTTTTGATATCCATCTAATACATAATCGAACTATTAAATGTTCCAATATCTAGCATAGTGATTATGATTTTCATCTCAACTACATGCATAAATGTTTCTTCATAATTGATTCCTTGTTAACTATGCCTTTCATTGTCAACAATACCAATAAAATTATACTTATCTTTGAATACCAATCTACAACCAATTTCCTTTTTATCACTTGACAACTCAACCAAATGTCAGGTTCTATTCGTATTGATATAATCAATCTATGTTTACATAGCATTGAACCACTTATCCTTCTCTACTCTCTCTTCATATGTATATGGTTTCTTTGCACTAAGAACTTTAGTTTTTGGTGCATAAGTGGCCAAAGGTGAATTTGATGGTTTACTTATTTTAATCTCCACTTTATTTTTTGTGCTCTCTCAATCTACTCTTTTCTTCTTATATTCACTCCTTTTATATTCAATTTATGCACTAGAATCTTCAAGTTTCTTGGTAAACCACTTGGATATCCTCCACATTGTAGTATATTCTTGAATTTTTATTTAGTTTTAAGTAATTCGGATTTTTCAAAAGTATTAACAACAGTGTTGTATTGCACATCAACCAAATTGTCATATCCTATTACACATATTTCATCAAGTACAACATTATGTCTTATTGAAATTTCTAATTCTCTAAGTCCCATGATGGATATGCCTTTGTTTGGCCTTCATATACAAGAAAAATACACTTCCACCCTATAATAAACAACTTTGAATTGTGTTGTTCCTTTGGAATATGCATATAACATATGCTTCCAAATATGCAATGTCCCCAACTAGGATATGGTATGTTATTATGTTTATTGTCCAAAAATTGTAGTTTATCTTTGTGTAAATTTGACAAACACTTGTATTAAGGATGACGCTAGCTTCTTGCAAATAGTTTGCATATGTTTCTAGGATAAGAATATTGTCGAATATGTTGCATGAATACATTACACATAAAATGGAGAAGATAACAATCACATATTATTATGGTTTGAAACCCCCAAATCCCAAATATATTTAATGGTTGTAATAATAATTGCAAAATACTCCTAAACATATAAATCTAATGGTCGCAATGTCCAGTAACAGAAAAAAACTCATATAGAAAACCTAGAATGATGCCAATCATGTCAAATGCACCATGGCTCTTCTATACTCTTATGACCTACTTCAGTGTCGTCGCTTTGCAAACAATTTTCCATCCCTACAAAATTGACCCGAATGGACTATTGCCATCATCGAACCCCTTACAGAGGTCCTTGTGGGACAAGGTTGTGCATCTAGTGGGCCCTTATGAGATACTCATTTTCAACCACTAAGGATGTCTCCATATATGAATTCTTGAAAAACTCTTGGTACTTGCAAGAACTCGAATTAAACTCTCCCCATAAAGCTCAGTAATTCCCCTTGAGCTCCAATGGAATCCTGGATGGATCTTTCCTTTGTCTAGCTAAGTTGGATATTTCACCATCGAAACCAAACTACAGTGATGGAAGGGTTTTGTTAAACCCTAAAAAAGTAATGGCTCCAAGAGCAGTCCAAAATGAGAGATCAAATCATATTTCAATGGTGAAGGGTTTCCCTTCTATTTATCCTTCCTTTGTGCCTTCTAGATCTTTCCCCATTTTTACCAAATCAAACTATTACTTCATTTCCCCTCCTATTTTTATTTAAACATTTTATTATTATTTAATGTCACTTTAGGATTTGTGATCTTTTTAACCTATTAACACTAAATAAACTTTCATGACTCCCTTTTCATTCCTAACTATAGCCTACATAAGTCATATATGCTACCAAGTCATCCTCTATTCTAATCGATTGGAAGGTGACATTATAGTCCTCCCTTCCCAAGATTGCTTGTCCTCAAGGAACTCTAGATTAGGGTGTTGTACTATCTACTCTCTTTCCTAAGTGGAACCCTCTACAGGAAACTAAAAGGAAAGGAACCTCTAGAGGAGGTTTTAGAAGAGGTTTTTAGTGTTACAAAATTGACAAAAAATGTCAAAACAACCTCTGTGAAAACATCTATTTTTGGTACTGTATGTTTTTATGGATATTATAACAAAAATTCATTATAACTAAAAAAACTGGGAGGGCATAGTTTGTAGTAGATGTTTTTCTAGTCAGTGCACTTCATGGTCTATACACACCGGTGCATTCCCAAATGTAAACCATTGGTTCCTACATCACACCAAAAGAACTAGGCGAGTCCTAAAATACTAGGGCACTGATGCATTTATGTAAAATAATGCATCGATGTTTTATTAAAAAAATGCATCGATCAAATCTATGATACCAAGCACCGATGCATTATCTAACTTAAATCATCGATGCTTACATTTACAAGAAAGAACCGGAGTTATCCAAAAATGATTGGGGCATCAATGCTCTTATAAGTAATAATGCACCAGTGCCTTAATAATAATAATAAGGCATTGGCTAAATCTATGATACCATCACCGATGCATTAAAAAACAAACCCTCCCAGTGCATGATATTCAAAACACACATAGGCGGAAGCGTGATACAGAAGAATGTTAAGCCCTAATATTGGATCATTACCCTTTAATTGGGGCATATTAAATTAGTAATGCTATTTAATTTGTGTCATCTTTATTCCATTAGTTGTAATTATACCTCCTAGTCTCCTATATATACCAAGGAGACATTTTCATTTGGAGTCATCTTGTACTTGAACATTTATCTGGGGTAAAAGGAGGTTTCCTCTCAAAGAGACTTATTATATGAAATTATCTCTTTTTCAAGGTGTTGAGTACTTATTCTAAGGATTTTATATGCTATATTGATATTTGGTTCTTAACATATGGTTTCAGAGCTCAAGGTCTAGGGGTTTCGTTGCTACATCTGAGACACCCTGGAATTTTTACTATAAATTTTTTTCTACAATGTTTCAAAAGAAATGGATTGGAGTGTATTTAGTATATGGAGCAGTGTACGTTGGGTTAAAATTTCATCTCCTGAGGATTTATACTTTTGGAGATACAGCCTGTGCAAGATAGGGCTCTGGAATCATCCTGAACTGATTCATTGTAGAATTTTCTCTATAAATAGTTTTCTGTAATGTTTCAGACCCTGAAATCCATAGGATATTCATAGAAATTAGTAAGGCATCTGTGGTAAAAATTTCATCTTCTGGGTCATCTTACATTTGTAGATACACCCTATGGAAGATAGGGCATCTGACTAGTCCTATTGACTACTCTCAAGAAGGTGTTTCAGGTAAAACAATCATAACTTCTTCCTAGAGTATCCAAATTGAGTGAGACTGGTTTCATTGGATAGTGTAAAGTCTGTAGTATTTCTGGTACAAGTTTCAGAATTGTATATGAATTATTTTGTGTGGGGCACGCTATACAAGTGAGATCTCTTGGAAAAACCAAAAATCAACAAGTTGTGAGGAAGTTACCTTAAAGTCCACTTGGCACATCCAATTTTGATCAGACCTATGGCATTGCAGAGAAGAAATACTAGAGAACTACATAAAATAAAGTTTCATAGCTAGAAGAGTAGAAACTTGGGAGATACAATAGAAGAATTATTGTCTAGAAGAACCACCTCAAAATCAAGGTTCAAAAGTGATACTTGGCCAACATGCCACCCAAAAAGGGGACTTCTACACCAAATAAGCCTCCAGAAAATCCTACTTGGAATCTTGATGAAGGTGAAGAAATGCATAGGGACACAAATGATTTACAAAAGAACATAGTAACAAAAGATGAACTGCAAGAGATGGAAGCTAAGTTGGAGGCAATAGATACTAAGATGGATGGTTTAAAAGAGGAGATCATGGAAGTATTGAAAAATTTCGTAACAGAGACGACACCTGAAAGTGAAAATGCATCCCATGAAATTCATGATGAGGAAATAAGGAAGGTGGATCAAGAATGGAGAAACTCTAAATTTGGGTTGAAGACCAACCACGTTCCTAAGATCGATATGAGGAAGTTTGATGGCAAGGACCCAATCACATGGATACTTCAAATGGATAAATTCGTTGATCTACATAATGTGCCACATACACAAAAGGTACGAATTTCTTCTTTATATTTAGAACCCAATCAATTTGTATCGTATTGATGGCTTTTTTCTCACAAATCACTTGTCACTTATACAATTTTCATGGAAAAAATGATAGCACACTATGAGGATACAAGGAGCAATACCGTCTTTAGCCAATTGATAAATCTCAAGCAAAAGGGTTCAGTTACCGAGCACATTGAGAACTTCTAAAGATTGAATATAAAGGTAACATATATTCCAGATGAGCACTTGATTGATGTATTCATGGGAACTTTAAAGGATAACATTCAACATGAGGTTCACCTTTGGGAACCCAAATCATTGGAGAATGCATTTAAGGTGGCAAGAAATGTTGAAAGTAAAAATATGGCTATCGCTATGGCTACTAGAAGGACCAATCCTAACATCTATAGAGAGAACAAGACACCTTCTAAAACATCTCAACCTATAAGGTTAACACCTCAACAATTGGAGGAAAGAAAAGAAAAAGGTTTATGCTTTAATTGTGACAAGTACAGTAAGGGACATAAGTGTGGTGAGAATAAATTATTCTACATAGATTGTGAAGAGGAAGAAGAACAAGAACAAGAAACATCTCAAGATGAAAATGTAGAAGCAATTTCGTCTGAAGAGTTGACTCCCATGATATAGTGTAATGAATTGGATGGAATTAGCACTCCTCAAACCCTCAAGATCGAAGGATACATCAAAAAGAAAAAGGTAATAGGCCTAACTGATTCTGGCACTACTCATAATTTCATTCACTATAAATTATCCAAAGCTCTCAATTGCTTTGTATATCCAGTGCCAAAGTTTCAAGTAATGATTGTAGATGGAGGAACTATCAATTTCTCAGGAAAATGCAATAAGATCAATATTACTATGGGGGAATATGTAATGAATAGTCCAATGATTTCTATACGCATGGGTGGTGCAAATGTTGTACTAGGAATCCAATGGTTACAATCATTAAGAACAATGGCTTTTAAATTTTCAAGAACTATTCATGAAATTTTCATTGAAAGGAAAAGAAATTGAGTTAAGAGGTATCACAGGGAAACCCGGTAAGGTGACAAGCTCTAATGGCATGAAACAATTATTGAAAAAGTGGCATCAAGGTGTTATTGCACAAATATACTCACTAGATGTTCAAACATCTAAGCCATCTATTACTCAAGATCTCCAAGGGATCATTAATAAGCATTCCAAATTATCTGAAGATATTCTTGTTGGATTATTAAGAGGGGGGGTGAATTAGTAATAGCGTAATTATAATCCTTTTTCTTCAAATGTTATATCAATGTAGAATTATTATCCAATAATGAGCAGTAAGAAATAAACAATCACACACATACACAGTACACCAGTGTTTTACGTGGAAACCCAAATCAGGAGAAAACCACAATTTTTTTTATTATATGTCTTGAAGAATTACATTCATTGGAAGCACCTACTTCCTTTGTTTTCCAGCTGCAACTGGAAGGAGGCTCCAACCCCCTAGTTTCTCAGGCTGCAACCTGAGGGAAGCTCCAACTCCCAAATTATTTGGCTACAACCAGAAGGAGACTACAATCCCCAATGTTCTCCAGCTACAACCGGAAGGTGGCTACAACCACCTATCATTTCCCCACCTTGCCACCCTGATGTAGAAGTAGAATGATGGAACCACTGTCACACCATCACTGTGAGATATACCGTTGTAAACTTGTACCAATAAATCTGAGCCATGCATAAACCATGCATCAATCTGTACCTCAACCTGTAATCAGCCTATACCATAAAAAAGTGCATCCAAAAATGTACTAAGTATGTACCAATCATGTTTCAACTACTCATCAACTATGACTCATACATATGTACCAACATCATCAACTATACACCTCATGTATGTGCCCCAACTCATCAACTACTTGTCTCAATCATGTACTCAACATGTACCACAACCAAAATCCCTCATCAATTTCATCATCCAAATATGATTTGTAGCTCTGTAATAGACCTGGTGTATATGATCACATTCCTACAAACCTTCCTTAACTTTAAAAACAAGAGACTAGAATTTTCATCAAACGTTTCTTTAGTCTCACATCCCTAGTTTTGGATTAGTCAACAACCCTAACTTGAAGTAATCATAACTTTGAATATGTAATGTATAAAGATATGAAACTGATATACAATATTCTTCAGTGTGTTTTATGCAATTCCTCCAAGTGTCACTACTTGGAACCTCTCAGAAAAGGAGTTATAGCAAAAATGGCATACCTTGATGAATTCTAACTTATTCTATAGAGAGACCTTGTAGAGTGTGACCTGCACAAAATATTTGATGAACTGATCTGAAAATGTTACAAAACATACTACCAACTGTCCCCTAACCAATACATATGTTTTAACTAAATTTGGATTTGTTATGAAGAATTTATGATGTTTTTACCCGAAACACCTAATTTTGACTAGTTTCAGGACTGGCCACAAACCCTATTTTCAACGGAGTGTAACTCCCAAAATACAATGACCCACAATATGAATTTTTTACCACGGATACTTGGATATGTTTTGTCACTTGCATAGAAATTTCACGGTCTGAATCATTATAGAATTTTTTTTATAGAGAAAATGGTGAGAAGACCTGTAAATAACATACCTTAGAAAACACCATCAAAAGAATTTATCCTTCCTTGCATTTCGGTCATCTTTTCTTCACCTTCACTCATAATTCCAATTTGGATATCCTTGGTTACCTCAGACATATATAGATATTCAATATGCTCAAGTGTAATTCAAATGAGAGAGCCTTTCCTCTTATTTATACTCTCCAAGTAGCTTCCTTAAAAACATCTTATAGGTCACTTGGCCCACTTTCCTTATTTTAGGGTTGGGTCCACTTCTAATTTCTCCATTAAATTTATTATTGAAATAATTTATTTTTCATTCACTTGAATTATAATACACTCATCACTTCACTTTAATATTTACCTTTTAAAATCTCTTAAACCACTTTGACTACTTTGACCTTTTGGGGCTTCTAGATGACATATGAGGGTGCTCCAACTTCGTAAGGCCATAACTCTCAAACCGTGAGGAGTTATGTGACATTCTACATACCACCAGAAATGGAATGACATGTGCTATCCATATAGAATGGTATTATCTGAAAATATATCATAACTCATACTGTTACCCATCAAACAAACTTGGGTCCATTACCCAAACCCGGGGTCTCCAGTTTCTCATGGCCATAACTCTCTAACCGTGAGGAATTATGTGACGTTCCACATACCACTAGAAATGACATGACAATCACTATCCATATAGGATATTTTCCCTGAAAAATTTACTTTCCTTTATCTAATTATTCCACAATTAAGCATGGATTCTCTTACTCCACAAAGTGTCTTCCCATGAGGGCTTTCACCATAAGGGGACCACTTTGGAGTTCATCCATATTTACTTCTTATAAACCATGACAAAATAATAATGAGTCATATTTACATCAAACAATATTGGGTCCATTACCCAAACCTTTGTGAGACGGGGCTTGCTTCAAGGGTTGACATCAATAACAACCAACCTTAATCAACAATTCCCAAAGGTCTTCCACCCAATCGAAATCATGATCATGAAATTCACCTAATTCCTAGGAGTGTTCCTCCTAACATCAGGCCATACAGATACCCTTACGCCCAGAAGAGTGAAATTGTGCACACGGTAAGCCCTTCCTTTGAAAATTTGTGTTAGTATTTTTTGTTGATATACTAATCTATAGCAAGTCTTGGGAGGATCATGTGCAACATGTTGACAAGGTGCTACAATTACTACAGGAGAAACAACTATATGCCAAACCATACAAATGTTTCTTTGGAGCGAAGGAGGTAGAGTATTTGGGTCATATTGTATCTCATGAAGGTGTCAAGGTAGACCCTAACAAGATTAAGGCCATGATGGACTGGTCGATTCCCAAAACATTGAAGAATATTAGAGGATTTTTGGGTTTGACTGGTTACTATCGCAAGTTTGTTTGGCACTGTGGAAGAATAACAACACCTTTAATGACACTAACTAAGAAGGATGCATTTTCATGGACTCCAAATAAAACTAAATATTTTGAACAACTTAAAGAGGTGATGTGCAAATCTACTGTCTTGACCACTCTAGACTTCAGAAAAACCTTTATTGTGGAATGTGATGCCTCGGTAAATGGAATTGATGTTGTCCTAATGCAAGAAGGAAGGCCCTTGTCTTTTGAAAGTATGCCACTCAAGGGAAATAACTTACATAAACCAATTTATGAGAAGGAAATGATGGAAATACTACATGCATTGAAGAAATGGTGTCCTTACCTAATAGGTAGGCACTTCAAGGTCAAAATAGATCATGATAGTCTTAAATACTTCATGAACAAAGACTATCTTTAGAAGAAAAACAAAAATGGGTAACCAAGATATTGAGTTATGATTTTGAAATCATCTATAAAAAGGGGAAACACAATGTTGTGGAAGATGCACTCTCAAGAAAGGATGAATATGTTGAGGCCTTTCTCTATGCTATCTTGATCATCCAACCCAATTGGATAATAGAAGCAAGGGATGAATGGAATAATGACGAAAAAAGTGTGGACTCTCATTCAAAAGTTGCAATAGGATTCCAGTGCATCAGATACATTTAGATGGAAAAATGATTCACTATGGTACAAAGATCACTTATAATTGTGTAAGAACTCCCAACTCAAACAAAAGGTACCATTGGAATTGTACACCTCTCCAGTAGGAGGGCACTCGGGATTTTTGAAAACCTACCATAGAGTCAAGAAGGATTTTTTTTGGGATGGCCTTAAAAATGATGATCAAAGGTTTGTGGAAGAATGTTTGGTTTTCCAACAAAATAAGGTGGAAACAATTAAGATCCCAGTCTTTTACAACCATTAGCCATCCTAAGTCAGCGCTGGGAGGAGGTTTCCATGGATTTCATCACAGGGTTACCGAAGTCTAAAGGAAAGAGTGTCATCATGGTGATTGTTGATAGATTGACCAAGTACACACACTTTTGTGCACTCTCTCATCCCTTCAAAGCTAGTACAATTGCCACCGCATTCATGGAGATAGTTCAAAAGCTACATGGAAACCCAAAGGTTATTGTAAGTGAAAGAGATCCCATCTTCACTGGAAATTTTTGGACATAATTATTTTCTTGTTTAGGTACTCAATTGGCTCATAGCTCATCCTATCATCCTCAATCTCATAGACAAACCAAGATAGTGAACAAATGTCTAGAAGGCTACCTTCGTTGCTTTGTATTTGATAAATAAACACAATGGTTCAAATGGTTAGCCTTGGAAGAATGGTGGTATAACACTTCCTTTCATACTGCAACAAAAATGACACCATTTATGGAACTTTATGGATACCACCCTCCTTCAAGCAGTGGAAGATCACATCGAGCATCAACAACAAGTTCTCCAAATCTTAAAGGACAACCTGACCATGGCATAGAATCACATGAAACAATAAGCCGATCAACATCATAGTGAAAGAAGTTTTGAAGTAGGGGATTGGGTGCTTTTAAGACTACAACCATACAAACAGATGTCCCTCAAGCAAGACAAGAAGGATAATAAATTATCACCAAAGTACTATGGCCCTTATAAGGTGTTGCAAAATATTGGTACTATGGAATACAAATTGGAGTTGCCTGCATATTCACGAGTACACCCAGTTTTCCATGTTTCATGCTTAAAGAAGGTTATAGGCGAGAAGATCCTAGTTCAAAATATATTTCCAGAACCTGACGAGGAAGGAAAAATCATATTGGAGCCTGAAGACATCACTAACACAAGAATTCGCCAACTGAGGAATAGATCCATTTCAGAGTATCTCATTAAATGGAGGAAACTACCGACTGAAGATTCCAATTGGGAAAATGAGTCTTTTATATAGAAGCATCCAGAGTTACTACAACATTGTGCACAACACTTGTCTCAAGGGGAGGGGCAAGTTAATCCCTAATATTGGCGCATTACCCCTTAATTGGGGCATATTACAATAGTAATGTTATTTTGTTTATGTCGTCTTTATTCCATTAGTTGTAATTATACCTCCTAGTCTCCTATATATACAAAAGAGAAATTTTCATTTGGAGTAATCTTGTACTTGAACATTTATTTGGGGTTGCCCCTGGAAGAGGCTTATTATCTGAAATTATCTCTTTTTCAAGGCGTTGAGTACTTATTCTGAGGTTTTTCTATGCTATATTGATATTTGGTTTTGAACAAAGAACAATTCAATTTATTAATTAAACACACCAATAAAGGTTTTTTATTATTATAATTGTTGGTTCAAATCGTATTAAGATCAGTTTTGGTTCATTTTATATCAACACCGGTGCGAATTTAATTATGACATCGGTGTGTTTTATATTGAAATGAACTGGTGTTGTTTATCATTAAACACACCGGTTTCCATTTTCTCTTTTTAGAAATACCGACTTGTGACAATGCACACTTATAGTTATTTTTTAATTCCATTGTTCATCAAAAAATTGACACATATATTATGATAGTATTCATATACATTAAATTTTGATTAGTGCATTTTGATATGATGCTTGGATTAATTTGATATATCCTCATATTTTGAATCTCTTCATTATAATATTTAATCATCCATATATTTAATCAGCGATGTAACATTTCACAACAACATTAGACAACACAATAGAATAAAATAAAACATATTGTATTATATATAAATAATAGGCTTTTTGTCATACAAAATTGTTGGACACTTATTGGTAACCCCTTGTCTTTCAATTGGGACACCATGTCCATTACATTCAACAAAATGTTATTTTCACAAACAATTATTTTAAAAAATATAACAACTTGCGTTGATATCCAAATATATTGATCATCATTCTTTGTTGGAACTATTTTCAGTTCTCGAGCTACTTCCATGCCTTGGGTTATTTGGTCAAATGTTTTGTTGATTGCCTCGATTGTTTTTCTCTTCTTCAAATGATTCCCTCAAAAAAAAAAAAGTGTAATGAGTGTATCGACATTGTTGCGAATAATGAAAATTGAACTAAATAATATACATGAATGTAAATAGAAACGAGACATACCTTATCAATAATTGAGTCTTGAATGATACACATTTTTTCAAAACATGATCCCATGCTTTATGTCAACAAATCTTCTATTGGCACATTTCCATACTTTGTTTCTTACAATTTTTATACCCCATAATAAATCATAGATTTAATATAAAACAATTTTTTGTTCCATTAATTATAAAATTAGAGAATTAAAACAACACAAGATACTTACAAATTCCACAATTAATTTTTGGTATGCCAAAAAATACTCACAACCCTTATGTAACCCAATTTTAATCAATTCTTGTGATGCCTCTTCTTTGTATGTTAGCACATGTTTGAAGACTTTCAAGGATGTCTGTTGTAAATCAAATTAAAATATACAAAAAATGAAATCTTAAGTTAATGTTACAAGGAAATAACAATTATTCACAAACTTTGCTATCAACCCTTTTCTTCCTTGTCGTCTTGTTTTATGTGTGGAATGGATTTCATTTTGTTTTCTTTTCTACAAGAAAATACTTGAAAATTAATATTTAATGCTAAATTATTTATTTATATGTACCTAATAGAAAATTTCAAAGATTCCATACATTTGAAAAACATTTTTGTTGAGATGTCTCCTCCTATGATGCAATTATGTCCATTTCCTTTACTGTCTCCTTGTACACTTTTTTCGACATTCCTACTAGCATATTTTGGATATCAACTCGTCAATCCTTTGAGATTTTCATAATCTTTCTCAAAAAGTAACATGCCAATAAACTATTTTTACATTGATATATGAAAACTAAATATAACAAAATCGATATTAATAAATGAATGGTTTGTAGTAATATATACATATTCTATAAAAGAATTTTTAGGAATATTACTTTTTGAATGACTATTTTTTGTTGTTGTATGTTTTTGTTATTGCAAGTCCACCAGGTGTCATTGACCATTTCTCTTGAAACGCTCTGTCCAGTTTAGATATAACTTGGTTATTGGAATCATTGGATCAATTTATGTATTGTAAGTGGAAAGTACATCTATACATTCATTCAACTATATGACTTGTAGTTTTGTAAAAAATTCCCCCCATTTTATTAACCTCCAACACCATTTCAAATGAGCTAAGGACCAATTCATCATCATTTACATATTCTATAATTTTTATTTTCTTAGGACGACATTCCTTTTCTTCGTTATTGGTCCTTGTATAACATTAAACATATGTGAATTAATACATTGTTTGAAATATTAAATATTTTTAAGTATATTATTAATGAAAATTCAAAAAAGAACTCATATTGAATCTAGAATTTTTTCATTCACCTAATTCTTCCTTTTGCAATTTTTTCATCAAGACTCTACGCTTTTATGCACTTAGATCAGAATGAATCTTATTCATATTCCTCAGTTTATGCCTCTGTAGGACACACACTAACCAATACATATTAGTTAAACTTACATATAGTTCAAACATATTGATTTTGTATAGAATTTACAAAGAACTTGTCTTTTGAACATATTAATTTTGTACAAAATTTATAAAGAACTTGTCTTTTTTGCATTTTTGGATGTGTTATCATTGTATCGATCAAAATTTGTGTTACTTTAACTATTCTCACACATTTTTTAATCAATACATATCATGTACCATTCGATACACAATCCATTAAATATATTTTATAAATAAATCACATAATTCTATGCAAAAAAAAAACCATTTTCGGTGGGATTTGATAATATTAAAAACGTATTTTTTAAAAACTATAAATTACAATGGTGTGATATGTATCGTTATCAACACTAATACAATAGAAAAAAAAAATGAAAAAAAAATACCATGAACAAATAAAATTACACATAGATGAACAATTGTTTTTAATTATGCTGCAGCATTACCGATGTGTTTTATCTGAAAGCACGTTAGTGTGTTAGATTCAATCAGACACACCTATTACCTAAAACCATATTTTTTTTAAATGTGATAGGGCCCAGAGGGTTTGCATCCAATGCATCACATGTCAAACACCTTTTATATGAAAACATAAATCCATTAAATCTAAAACACCTAAAATTAAAAGTTGTAATTATGAAGTGATAGAGGGAGTTAAACACTAGGGTGAAATTTTGCAGTCATGTAAGGTAGAAGAAGCATGGGTTTAAGGTAAGTATGATTTTTTTTTAATTTCTTTTCTGAATTTAATTAAATCTAAATAGAGATACAAATTGTAAAAAAAAAATATTATTAAAATCAATAGTAAAATTTAAAATTTTTACTATGCACAGTTTTGAGTGAATCAAAAAAACCTTCAAATTGTGATTTTCTGAATAATTTTGTTTCTCCAAATGGATTTTGAATGAATCACCATACCCTTCAAATTATAATATTTTGAATAAGTCTCTTATTCCAAAGTATTGATCTGTTGCTCCACAATGCTCCCTTGTATGTCTCTCTTGCAAATATCTCCCTAGTAAATTTTGGAAAAATAATAAAATATTGAATAACTTAATACACAATAAATATTTTATGAAAAGGGTTTTAAATGAATCACCATAACCTTCAAATTCTAATCTTCTGAATAATCTTGTTGTTCCAAAGTGTTATGTTGCTCCACAGTGCTCTTTGGTATGGCTCTCTTGCAAATCTCTCCACTATAAATTTTGGTAAAATAATGAAAAAGTGAATATATTTTTACTATTTAAATGACTTTATGAAATTAGATTTTAAATTCCTGCTCATTTTTCAATTGTAAAAAAAACAAAGTCACACTTTTGTTTTTAAGTTTTTTGAAACCCCGATGTGTCTATTAATATAATAGACCGGTGCATTTTTGTATAAATGCACCGATTCACTTAAATATTTTGGAGAATTGATATCAAATAATTATTTTTTATTTATTTACAAACCGGTGTGACTTGCAAATAAATTCCCTGGTGCTTTATATTGTTATATACACACCATTGTGTGTTGCTTAAATAAGTTCACCATTATGCTTTCAAAGTTATATGAATTTTTATTTGCACTCAAAATAATATATTCATCTTAAATTATCTTTTAGGATGCATCCACATGACTTGTATTACTCCATAGTATACATTTTCTTCTTAAAGTCTCCTTATTCTTAAAACATTATTGTTGATTTTCCTCAAAAGCAGGGAGAAAAGTTTATAATATCAAATGGACAATTATTCAAATTATAGCCCATTCCATATTGCTCAAAGTCCATAGCAGAGTTCTCCCTTTCCATTTTCGGCAAGTTCATATTTTATTTATATTTTGATTATCTAATTGAATTGAATTTTTTTATCCTTGTCAATCTAAATAAAAATGTATCAAAATTTGCAAGATCCTGATTCAGAATCGAGTTCAGTTGCGGATAATATTCCACCAATTAAAAAATTTTGGAAGCTCTTATCAGAAGCAACATACCACAAGCAGTTGTTAGATGAAAATGGACAACCGCTTTACCCTGCCAATACTAACATGCCATCTTCCAACCACAATCTCGGGTCAACAACGGTAATAATTGATGTTGGGTATAATGTGATTTGAAGAAACCAGTTGCATTGTGCTTACTAATATCATCGATGTACTAATGTTCAATATTTTTGAAATTAGGATTCTGATGATGAGAGAACTACCTATAATCTTTTGTTGCACCCCACTACTATGTCAAATCGAGAGAAGGCCACAATAAGAGCACAAATCGGAGAGGAAACATACCAAGAATGGTTTAATCAACCACCTATTCAATTGACACTATGCTCAAATTCACCAATTAGGAATGAATACAACAATAGTATTTCTTCACAAGTTGGCAATGGAGTCAAGGAAATAGAGGTTGGTGTCGATGATTATTTACGGGATACAACTGCCACATAGACAATGTTGTTATATGAATTCCAGAACCATGAGTGAGGGTATGATGCTCATATCACTAATACCTTATTCAAAACTTTGAAATTTGCTTCCACCATCCCTCTATTTGGACCTATCCATTCAAATTCTACTCAACTGGGGACAACAATGTTACTATACAACTTGAAATCAAATTTTGCAATGTCAAACGCATGTTTCTCGACAATATTGAGGTAACTAACCATCATGAGGTTTCGTATAATTTGAGAAATATTGTCACACAATAAACATTAAAAATGATCAATTTTATGAACTTTAAATGACATTGTACATTTATATTTCCCACTAACTCAAGGTTATTCAAAGATAAGGTTCTTCCTAGTGATAATGTATTTCCCAGTAGCTATGAAGAGGCAAAGTGGATATTGAAAATATCGGGTGTTTAGTACATGTCATATCATGCATGTCCTAATGATTGTATTATATATAGAGAAGACTATGAAGACCAAGAGATATGTCCAAAATGTGGGCATGAAAGATATCATAAATCAAATAAAAATGGTAAATAACATGGTCCTCCTCATAATATATTGAGGAACATGTCTATAATCCCAAGGATTAAAAGGATTTTTTGTTGCAAATAATCAGTTATGTTGCAGGGATTTCATGCCTCACACATAAGTGATTCAAGATTTATGTGAATCCTAACATATTCAATAGCCATGAAGCATATAGAGGATATATGGCCCTAAAAATTCTAGGATGAAGTAGGAATTCTACGACTCATCATAACTATCGATGGCATCAACCCATATTTCATCCAAAAAACCAACTATTATGTTTGGCCTGTAGTAGTGATCAATAACAATATCTCCCCATGGTTGTCCGTGAAGAATGAACATCTTATGTTGGCTCTTATAGTCCCTGGTAGAAGACAAGTGAAGAATATGGATGTCAACCTACAACCATTGGTAGATGAATTGAATAAATTATGGGAAGGGATACATGTATACGATGTATCAATACCCATCACAATATAGAGGAGTTTTACATTGTATGGAATGTGTTCTTACACCACACATGATTATCTAGGCTTAGGAGTTTTCTCTTGTAAATTACATTTTCATTGATTTGTTTATATACGTAACAATATTTTTTGGCATATTTAATTTGTTGCGATTGTTCTGATCTTCGATGCATACATGCTCTGTATACATTAATAATTTCATAGGCCTTGTAATAGAAGGTTATCATGGATGTAAATGTTGTGGACCTTATCGGAATATTAGGTGGTACAACCACCTATGAAAACTAGTGTATGACTACTCCAGGTTATTCCTCCTAGAACAACACCCTTAGAGAAGAGAAACATCTACATTCAATGGAAAACCAAAGAGAACCAAAAGTCCTGCAATAATGACACCAACAAAATGGATTAGAGCATATGAGACAGAGAGAGAAGGAGAAGGAGACTACATAAATGTTTGGTTCAAATGGCATGCCTATGTTCAATGATCTAATATTCTTCAATACCTATGTTGAGAAATTTCCAATTGGGATGAAAAGGAAATATCTATTTTATGAGCTCCCATGTTGGGAACATCTTAATATTTACCACTTACTATATCCCATGCATATATTTAAAAATGTTTCATCTTATTTATGTAGGCACATATCATCAAAAGAAAGTGACACATTGGTTGTTAGGAGAGATATTATTTCTTCAAAAAGTAAAAATAAAGATTATCCAAGAAAAGAAAGAAGAGGAGAGGTTGGTCCCACTTGGTCTTTCAATCAAGGTGATGTCTCATGGATATTGAATAAATTTGATCTTTCTTTCGAAAAAAAATTATATTGGATGTGAAGGTGCATTGTTTATATTGGTCTTCACTATGGAGTGGATTCACTATGAAAGGCCATTTGTTGGGGCTAAAATCACATGACCATTTGAACCTTCTAAGAATACATATGTCAAAAACATGATTTTAGTATTTGTTTTATAAATTCAAGCCATGGGATAAAACATAATTGATTTTATATGTGTTTGATTTGTAGGGCCATTATCCTATGCTTGTGCATGGGTGTGTGAACCATGAACTCCCCTAGGACCTACGACATGCCATATCTAAATTTTATGCATTTGTACATTGGATCACATCAAAGGATATTCATTCCACGGGGGCATCAAGAGATAGCTAAGATTTTTTGTATGTTTGAGAAGGAACTGATGAAGAGTTTCATAGACTTCCAGATTCATTTTCTAATTCGCCAAGTAGATGAGGTTGAATTAGTTGGAGTGGTAGCATGTCTTTGGATGTTCTTCTTAGAGAGGTACCTGAATAAATTGAAAGGATTTGTTCAACAACGGGAAAAACCAGAGGAGTCTATGTTACACATCAACATTACTCGCTTTGATAAGTGTCGCAAGTGTCGCATATTGCTCACAAGTGTCACAAGTGTCAAGAAAAACATACTGCCATGATACCTATGTCATACTTATAATGACATTAAGAAGACACATAAAATGCCTCAAACACTTGATTTGAAGGAAGAGGAATGGTTAACTGAAGTTAAGTACCTCTTGCCACCTGAAAGAAGCATTCAATCTAAGGTTTTAGAAGAGAGCGCTCCCTTATATGACTCTTAGGAGTGCTGCCACTCCCTCATAAAGTGATAGGGAGTGTTATAACACCAAACAACCATTATGAAGGAGCGCTATGGATTTTAAGAGCGTTGGCGCCCCCCTAAATCCTACTAGGGAGCGCTATAGTGCTCTGATGGCCTTCTTGAGGGAGCGCTACCTATTCCAGGAAGCAGTTGATCTGTTGAGGAGAATAAGGGGAAGATCTTTCAATCTTAGAAGGCAGTTGCATTTGAATTTATAGTTCAGCCATGATCTTAGGGAGGATCCCTGACTCAAGGAGGAAAATCCTCAACTTACCCTAAAGATACCTCAAGAGGTTAGGCCTCTCTAAACCTATATAAGCAGGCTCTATCATGATGGAAAGGAGGAAGAATTAGAAGCATGAAACCTATGATCTCATAGGAAACACACAGTAAACTAGAGAAGAGTAATCAGTGAAGTTGTTGTCATCTGAATCGTGGATCTTTTGAGCAAGGGTGAGACAAAGGGGATTTGACGAAGCTGCTGCATTCACATCTACTATTGTAAGTTGTTTCTGTCATTGTTCTCATCAATATGACATGCTTGGCCTGTTTCTTTCTAGTTTGTGTTAAATCTCACATGAACTTGTCTTTGATAGATAGGTCTATTTCAAGCTAATATCAATAGAGTAGGAAGAGGTTGCACTATTGTTTTTCTACAGGGATCATCGAGGAGTTAAAAGATTGGAGCTCAACTCGGAGCGTGCAGGGACAAATGTCGGTAAAAGGTACTTGTTTTCTCCTTCCTCCTCATACATTAGTTTGTATAGATCTAAAAGGAAGTTAGTGTCCATGTTAAGTGTCTTCTATCTTAAGAGATAAAAGTATAGCTCTCAAGAGGAGATCTACCTATCTGCAGGGAGCTTTTCCTTCAACAGAAACTGGCAACTCCCCTGGGGAACAATCAAATCAAAAATCTTGGTTTTGATTTTTTCCTCATAGACCTTGTCTTATCCTTTGATTGTTTTCATACCTTGTTCACTTCTCTTTGATTGATTTCATGTGATGATTGACTCCTTACCCCATCACACTCATCTTGATTGCCAAAATTTGACTGAAATTTTGGACTTTTGGACATTATCATGAGATTTTTAAGCCTGGCACCCCTATGGTTGTGTTAACAGAATGCCAGCGCTCCCTGAATGTGTTAGACAAAGTACTATAACTCTTGGTGCCCCTTACACCAGAGAGCCAACCCTCTTTTGGAAAAAAACCTTTCCAGACCTTCTTTTTCAGGGTCCAATCTCTGTGTTTCACTTGCTAAGCCTCCCTGTGAGTCAATGCCTCTTCCCACTAAACTTTGACATCCTTCCTTTTGAGGAACAAATACCTATCTGTTTAGATTTTGTAGCCTTCTTCATTATTTTTGAGTTTTTCTGCTATTGGGAGTTTGAAACCAATGCATTGTTTTTCTCTCCTTTTTGACTGAGCGAGAAACTCTAGTGAAGGACATCAGAAGTCTATGAATATCTTCATTTGGTTTTGTCGAGGTTATTGTTCTTCAACATCTTTTTTTGTGTGAAATTATTGATTTTATTTGTTTTGTTTTTTGCTTCTTGTTTTCGATCACAGCAAGAGGGTGTATTGTTTGTACGAAACCTGCTTATGCTTGTCTAAGTTTCCTTGATTCAAAAGGTTAATTGGCAGGAGAAGTGTCATTTTGAATTAATCATTTTTCACACACAAACAATAAAGAAACATCTTCATGACTGATTTGCATATTAGAAGACATTTCCAAAAGTTTTAGCGCCACATTGGATTTGATTGAAAAAAATTTGTTTGAGGACATTCCTTATTAATGCTTGTTAGTGAAAATAACTCTCTCTCTCTCCCTTAAACAAACATTCATAGAAAAGAAATGACTGCTTATCATATTTGATGCATTTTTGGGGGATTGAGTCATCATTCCATCCGTTTCACTTCCATGCACCCCTTTTGAGTAAAGAACAACCATAAAATGAATGCTAATTAAAAACTATCTAGAACATTTTTTTCTAGGATCCTCCACCAACAATAGACTAGGATAGTACTTTGGATTAGGCTGTGAGCATAAATCTCCAAAGTTTCTAAAACAAACATTAGCATCCTGAGCTAGGGAGAGTCAAATCCAATTGTCGTATAAGTTTGCCTAGGATCCCCCTCTCACACAGGGGTTACGCACGAGGTCTCACTCGGGAAAGATACGAAGATTATCCCTTCGTGGTTTGACTGATTGTAGTAGTCAGATCATATTATGGGGATCACTTAAAGGTATAACCACAATGTTGAGTTGAAGCCTTTCAAGTTGATTTCGGGCTAGATACCCTGCCCGTACGTTCGGAATGGACTGTTGACTGTACCCGCCCAGGGGCTGACTGCGAATTGGTAACCTTAGTGGCCATAATCTTTAGGGTCTTACACAAGGTGATAGTGAAGGGAAGTCTCACTGTACCTGGAGTAGACATTGGTCAAACTCACTCGGGACTCCTTGGAGGGTAAATCCACAATTACTGCGTGGAAGCTTGCACCAAGGTGAAAGTCCGTTAAGCAGGTTTCCATTGTAACTATTCCACCATATCCTTGCCCCTTCTTGAATTGATCATGCGATGTTGGATTTCACCACCAACTAGCACGGTCATCGAGAGAAGGTTTTTTCTGCTTAGTTGTGATTTCTAGATTCTATTAGTGTATGTTGCTTCTTTTCGGTAGTTGGCCATAGATTTTTTTCGCCGACTCTTTTTCACCAACATTGACCCTCCACGCCATTCGCGGAGGCTACAGGGACTTCCTCTAGAAAATATGGAAGAGAATACCCCTCTACCCCCTCATTCTATGGAGGAATATCCTCAACAGAGAAAGGTTCACAACACTACAACCTCCCAAGAAGAAGTTCCCACCCCTTTAGAGAATTTTTGAATTGTTTCAGAATATCCGAAGGCTTTCCACATTCCTGAGGGATATGAGAGACGTGTTCTCCAACTGAATTCAGTTGGTGAATTCATTTTCATCAATCTTTCTGACATTCCGACTGGGTCGCATTCAAACCCTCTAGTCGATGACCCCTTTTGGACCGCAAACATTGTTCGAACTCCATCACGCATGGTGTCGGATCTTTATGGAATAGGAATAGGTGTCGACGTTCCTGTTACCAACACCGTACCCTTAAACCATTTTATCAATACTACCATTTTTTCAGCTACATCGTTCGTTGATCCGAACACATCGTCCATTGGCCCAAGGTCCACTTTTTCTCTCCAGATAGCTCACTCTACAATGGTCCCTCACATTCCGACTATTCCCACCGGTAATGTGGTGGTTATCCAAGCTACAATTGGCACACCACTAACACCTAGACCCTCATCATCACTCCCTTTCGGGTACAAAGCACTGAATTCTTCCATTGTCACCACTACCCAAGGTATGCCTAGAAGTTCTATACCTATACAACAACTCAGAGGGACCGGTCTAGGTGGATTTAACCCATTAAGCAGCACCAGTCAGTCATTTACGTCTGGTTCCCAAATTTCGAGAACTCCACCTGAAGCTGGGGAGCATCCTCCCACTGGAGGACACCTTCCATTTGGAGGGCACCCTCAGGCTAGGGGGAAACCTCAATCCGTAGCCTACCATCAACTGTATGGACAAAATGTGTCTATCACACCCAATTTTTGGAATATCCCTTTCTCAGGAAACCGACAGTTCTCGGGGGGACACAATCCTCAGGCTCCAAAATAACCTCTTTCTCCTCAAGGGACTCATCTATATCCTCCTTATGGACAAACGCCAAATTTGGCTTATAATACTCAAAACGAATCTGGTTATCCTCTGCTCGCACATGTTTCTCGAACCCCCTCAAATCCTGTGTACCCTGGTCAACACCAACCTTATACAAGAGGACCCACTGGTTACAATTATCCGCCTAACCCAGTGTGTGGTCCTATTGGTGTCCCTATGCCACACCAGTATTACCCACAGGTTAACCGACAACTACCTTTCCTAGCAACTCTGGACCTCCCAGACTTGTCTCGGTTAACGAATGATCCTATTTTTCATTCTCTAGTTTGGCCAGCTATTCCAACTAAACTTCCTTTCGATATTCCAAATTTCGACAGAAAGTCCAGAGAAGACCCAAACAACCATGTGATGACTTTCCATTTGTGGTGTTCATCAAAATCCCTCATGGACGATTCTATACATTTGCGTCTTTTCCAATGAACACTTATGGGTTCTGCAACAAAGTGGTATATTGAACTACCACGTGCTTCTTTTCATGATTTCAACTCCCTTGCCATGTCCTTCCTCACACACTTTCAACTACCCATTCGATACGAGACGGGTACTGGACTATTGACCTCCCTTCATCAGACAACCTCCGTACATATATCTGATCATATTCATGAATGAAGACGATGACGAAGGTTAATCAAAGCAGTCATTCCTGACCAATTATTAGCGGAATGGTTCACTAAATCACTATTACCCTAGATCGCTCGTGATGTTGCTATGGGTGGTTTAGTCACCGAGGAAGAAGCTATTACTCGAGATCAGTACTTAGATTTGGTTTATTCATGATCTGGTACTCTGTATGAATTGATACCAAATGCTACCCATGCCACTACTAATCCATCCAAACCATCATCTACCTTGCATGTGGATGGAGTCATTGGCTCCGTCAAAACCCAATCTACTTCCCAGTCGACTGGAAACGTCTACTCCTAGTTCGACCGCACCCTCTTCTACCTCCCCTCAAACTCAGGTCCAATTGACCCCTTCAAAACAACCTGGAGGAAAGAAGAAAGAAAGAAATAAACCAAAGAAAAACACCAACAATGAACAACCAAAAAATCAACCTCAAACCCCTGCTGCTAGAAAACAACCACAACGAAAACCAAAATTCCCATGTCTCATTTGTGGCGATGATCACTACACCTGAGATTGTCCACATCACGATGAAGTGGCCAATATTTTTAAGGGAAATTCACAACCCATTGTGCCCTCCCAACCTTTTCCACAACAACAATATTTGGTCGCTCAAACTCCCACTCCAGGGGGCAGTTCCAACCAATCCCATTATGAGGCCTCAAAAAGTTCCCACATTTACATGTTTAACGAGATTAATCTGACCACTCGCACTATGACATATGACACACCGATTAAACCTGATAAGCTGAAGCCCACTAACGGTTCCTTACTGGACCCATTACCATATTTCGTTAGTCCTCCATTTACTATCCCTTCATCCAGGCCACTTCATATCGAGAAACCTTCAACTGACTCCATCCTACACCCTCCCAAGAGAACTATCCAGAAATCTACCTTTAATCCTAGTTCACGGGCTGCCCAAAACTACAACATCGTTGAATATTTGGCTCAAGCACCGTGTGTTATGTCTGCTTTGGAAGTTCTACAACACTATCCCAGTCAACGTAGAATGCTTTTGGCTGCCATCGGTGCTTTCGATCCTGAGTCATATAATAACCTCATGTTTAATCTAGATGACCATCAGCCTCGACTCTCCCACCAACTAGCTTTTCAAATCGATGTTGTTATTCACAATCAACAAATCCACCAAACTATCTTGGATGAGGGAGCCTCTACTTGTGTCATGTCTTTGTCTTGTTGGAAAGGCTTTAAATCACCTGCCCTTAACAAATCCCCTATGATGTTACGTGCTTTTGATGGGCAAGGTTTTCATCCTCACAGACTTTTGCAATCCTTATCCATTCAGTTGGGTGAAAAAACTGTTACTCTTGATGTTGAGGTGGTCGATGCCCCCCTCGATTACAACCTACTACTCAAAAGAAGTTGGTTCTATGCTATGACTTTCGTCGCCTCGTCGGTGTTTTGATGTGTACAATTCCCCCATCAAGGAAAAATTGCCACTATTGATCAACTAGATTTTTGTACACCCGACACTCGTGCCCCTGTCATCAACAACATTCCTTTTTTGGGAGACCATAAAGTTATGTATGCAAGTGTTGGTGTTGACTTTTTGAAATATTCTAGCCTTATGGGTACCTTCCCTACACCACTTCCACCCACCACACATCATATTTCCACCGTCAATATGATTTCGACTATGGCTTATCAATCTTTGGAATCATCTGACCCTTGGATTGTACCTAGTCCTATGGAATTTAATGTACTAGGTGACACCATGCCACTTAGTCTAGCTAAGGCCACATATGTTGCTATTCAATCTGCCTCTCCCTCTCTGGACAACCCACATTTATTGGCACCTGATGCCTACTCAATGCCATCATGGTTGGATTCCCTATCGTCTACAATCGATTACATTTCCCAAATTTCCCCTTCTGATGAATCTATAATGGAAATGCTTAGTATTGATGACATACCTTGGGATGATAACCATCATCGATCCTCTTTTCTTCCGCCTTTGGAAGAAATTCACAAAGACATACACTCTGTCTTCCCTCCCGATGTTACCAATTCTCCACAATCTCCCATCCTCACACAAGATACTCTTTCTGAGGGGAATATGGGTAATATCTCTACTATGATCGTTATTGATATTTCGATCAAAGAAGGTGTTGTGGAAAACATTAAACTTGGTGCTAATTGCACACCCAAAGAAGTGGTATCTTACACCGCTTTGTTTAAAGAATTCTTCGATGTCTTTGCTTGGAGCTACGAAGAAATGCCAGGGATCAATGCTTCGATCGTCGTGCACAAAATCAAGACTTACCCAGGTGAAAAACTTGTTTGACAAAAACTCTTCTCGGTTCATCCCAAGAAAATCACAGCCATAAAGGCAGAAGTTAAGAAACTTTTAAAATCTAGCTTTATCTATCCTGTCCCTTTGACAAAATGGGTTTCCAACCTTGTTCCGGTTGCCAAAAAAAAGAGGACCATTCATGTCTATGTTGATTATTGGGATCTCAATAAGTCTTGTACAAAGGACAACTACCCTACGCCCTTCATCGACCAGATCATTGATAATTGCACTGGGAGCATATTCTTCTCTTTCATGGATGGTTTCTCTGGGTATAACCAGATTGAAATTTTACCTGCTGATCAACATAAGACAACCTTTATTTGCCCATGGGGAACTTTCACCTATCGAAAGCTACCTTTTGGTCTCAAAAATGATGGTGCTACTTTCCAGCAGGCCATGTCATATGCTTTCCATGATATCAAGCATATTGCATAACCTTACCTCGACGACTTACCTGCCCACTCAACCAATCAATCAGATCACGTTGATCAGTTACGGGCTATTTTTCTTCGATGTCATTTTTACCGTATCCACTTGAACCCACATAAGTGTATTTTTTCTATCGAATCCAGTCGACTCCTTGGTTTTTTTGTCTCTGAAGACAAGATTTGGGTGGATCCCTTAAAGATTAAGGCTATTCTAGCCTTACCCCCACCTACTAGTTTGACCCAACTCCAAAGTTTGCAAAGAAAAACAAACTTCCTTCACCGTTTCATTTGTAACTACGCTGAGATAACCAAAGGATTCATGCGGTTGTTGCAGAAAAACACCCCTTTCATCTGGGATGACATTGCTCAACGATCATTTGATGCTCTCAAGCACACCTTGACACATGCACCTTTGTTTCACCTTCCAGAGTATACAAAGGACTACATCCTTTACTTAGCCGCCTCCACTTCCACTATTGCAATGGTGTTAATTCAGGAGGACCCCAATGGTGAGGAACATGTGATCTATTACCTAAGAAAGAGTCTATCTGGACCCAAACTCCAATATTCACATGTAGAAAAACTGGCTCTGGCAGCCATCATCACTTTCCATAGATTTCGTCTCGGGGGAAAATACTCTAAATGGATCGTCATCCTTTAGGAATTCGATCTTGAATTTGCGAAGTCCAAAGAAAAAAAGTCCTTGGTGTTTGCGGAGCTTATCTATGACCTCCCCTGCGCTGATGAAGATATCGAACCTAGAGATTCTCTCCCTGATGAAACTCTTTTTCTCATCAGCACCTCTGATCCTTGGTATGGAGACCTCCTCCTTTATCTCCAAATCCAACACTTTCAGCCCAACACTTCCCGTGAAGAGCGTCGACGTATTCACCACCATTCTCATCGTTATCTTATCGTCAGTGACACCTTTTATCGCCGTGTGTTATCCATGATTTTGGCCGTCATGATGATATATTGATTATGGTGTAATCAGGCCCTTCATTAGAACTTTCTCCAGAGAAAAGTTACCTTCATCTCTTTCCATAAATCACAGTTTTGAGGAGGGTTCACAGGCTACCTATACATTTGTCTGCGAGAATGCATGATTCTCGCAGGCTGCCTTAAGCTAGGGTGCGAGAAGTTTGCACTGTGTCTAACTACTAGGGTGCGAACACTTTATAATGAAGGGAAAAAGATGAATTCTTGAACCTTCTAGAAAGGAATCTTCTAGAATTATGAGATGGCATTCAAATGGTTATCTAAGTACTGGCTTTCCTGATATTTTGGGATCATTCCTATCCAAGTAACTAATTCATTCTCTCTTATATATAGAGGGGATTCTCATGGAAAAGGTTAGAATCAAACTAGCAAGAGATTTATTGGAGAATTAGTGAATGACTATGTAAAGGACCGATGCTACAACAACCAAGAACTCCAACAAGGTTATCAAAAGTGGTTGATCTTCTTCATGCATGAGAAAGTGTGTGTGTCAGAGCTAGGAGCCATCGAAAGGAGGTTTGCAACATGAAGGCTCAGGTTGTATTCATTTCTTTCTATCAATTTAATACAGTAATATATCCCTTTCCCATAAAGCTAATGTCACTTTATTACATAACTCCTTGATCATATGTATAGATTAACTATTGGATATATTGAGTTGTCTTCACTTCGAATGATTTGTATTGTTGTGGTCTGGACGACACAAGAGAATTGGAGTGAAACTGGAACAACAAAGACCTAAGGAAGAGTTCATAAGGTATGTCCATGACTCTTGCTTCCTAGTTCATTCAATAGACTAAATCTAGGGAAAGAGTATTATTCTCTCCTGCTTTGTTCTAGATCCAGGTGGATCTAGGGAGATCGGTTTGTGTCCTCACTTACGAATTAATCCTGAAACAAAATTGGCGACTCCAATGGGGAACAATCCCATTTTTTGGTGTCTTTTTGTATTTTTCTGTGGCCATTTGCTCTAGTTTCATTTTTCTCCTGTCTTGTCAATCTCTGAGTCATCAGGATATCCGGATAGACCTTCTAGGTCCAAAAGCCTTTGTCAATTTTGCTTTGATTTTCAAAATTTTTGTCATATTCAGGAGTTCTCACACTGTGTTTAATTGCAGCCTACGAGAATCATTCAGGTTCGCACCCTGCTAATAGGGTTCAGTGCGAGTACCTCGCACCTTGCTAAAAGGTTGCCTGCGAGAATCATAGATTCTCGCACTGTGTAACACTGCTTGCCTGCGAGCAAGATTTTTGAAAATTTTGAAATTGAGTTTTGGTTTTTCTAACTGCTCAAATCAGTTGGATTACCTCTTTTGGGTTTATTGGATCATTGATTGATATGTTTCTTTCTTTAGTTTGCATGCTCGAACAGTTTTAGGGTTTCAAGGTTTTTCTTGTCCTTTGTAGCTTGACTTTCTTTTCTTGACTCCTATTGGAAAATTCATTCTCTCTGCTTTCAAGAGTTGAGTGTGTATGATTGGTTGAGATCCAGTGATTGGTGGAAAGTTAAGTTTTCCTGGTTTTCTTATTTGATTATGAGTTTGAAAGAACATTTTCATTTTCATTGCGAAGACTCATTGGTTTGCTCTTTATTTTTTCTTTCGTTGAAAGAGTTGATTGGGTTGTTATTTGCTTGTTCATTGATTTGATTTTTGTATTCTCATCCGCATAGTGAGAGTTCTTCTTGGAAAGTGAACAGAGTTGATTGGGTTGTTATTTGCTTGTTCATTGATTTGATTTTTGTATTCTCATCCACATAGTGAGAGTTCTCCTTGGAAAGTGAACAAGTTTTTCTTTCAAGACATTGTTTTTGTTTTTTAGAAAACATTAAAAAATCAAATTTTAGAGATTGTTGAAGTATTGAAAAAGACACATAGAGAATTTTCATTTGATGAATGATTGTTTGCATCGAAATTTGAACGGAAATTGTGCATTATAGTTCAGAGATTGATTTGGAAAACTTTCTCTCTCTCCCATACATAGGATTCATTGAACGGAAAGTAATATTTTTTCATGTTCATTCTTGCATTGTTTGGGTCAGAGTCATACACACATGAGTTTCATTTCCATTACCTTTTACAAAACAACAGCTCTTAAAAACATTGCGTAATCTTAAAATGTATCTAGTAACTCTTTTCTAGGGCTCTTTTACACCAACATTTAGCTAGGCTAGTGCTTTGGAGTAGGAAGAGAGATACACTCTCCAAAAGCTCAAAACACACAATAGCATCTTGAGTTAGGGAGTGTTAAATTCCGTTCGCAACATATTGTCCTGGGAAGCCCTTCTAACACAAGGGTCAAGCACTAGGTCGCATTGGTGTTGGCAGAGTTACTCACCCTGCTTTGTTGACATCAATGTAGAGATTGCATGTATTACAGGGGTCACTTCGAGGTATACCCACAATTATGAGTGGAAGCCTTTGAGTTGATTTCGGGCTAGATACCCTGCCCTTGCATGTGGATCAGACTGACGACTGTTCCCCCAGGCTGTACTATTGTTTGTGGTGACCTTAGTGGCCTATCTCTCTAGGTTCTTACCCAAGGTGACTGTGAAGGGGAAATTCTTCACGATACCTGGAATTGACGTTGATCAAACTCACTCAGGCTCCTTGGAGGTTATACCCATGATTATGTGTGGGAGCTTGCACCAGGGTGTAAGTCCGTTAAGCAGGTCGTCAATGTAACTTTTCCACCATAGCCCCACCCCTTCTCGTCTCATTGTTGAGACGTTGGATTTCATCACCAACTAGTGGCTTCGATATTAGAAGGTCTTGTTTACTTGGTGATTGCTTCCTAGATTTTGTTTACTAGTGTGTGTTGTCTATTTATCGATGTTGAACCTAAGAATTTCTTGGCAGAGCTTGTCACTTGTTTACAATTTCTCCCCCACGACGTTCACGTAGAATGCAAGGTTTATCTCCAGAGCATATGGACAATTCTCAACCCTCGCCTACCGGTACACCTGAGGGTTCTCCCCATTAGACTGGCGTCCCAGTGGTTACTCCACCACATGGGGAAACTAGTGATGTTCCAATTGTCACTACACCACCTCCACAGGTAGAATGAACTGACTCTCTAGAAGATTTTTGAATTACCAATACTAGAGAGGACTATCACATTCGCTGTGGTGAACGACCTGTTGTGTGATTAAATTCTTCTAACAAAGTCATTGTTACATCTTCTGAATCAACCGTTGGGCCTTCTCCCGGTGTAGTAGGCCAAGATCCTTTTTGGTCAGGTGATTTCTGACGAGTCCTTTTTGGTACCGAGTCACCTATAGTCTACGAAATCAGCCCTCCAGTGTCTTCTGAGACAAAAACTACACTAGAGACGACCACTTATCGCTTTTTTCTCCCTCCCGATATGGCCCATCTCGCGAATACTACGAGTGTCCCAACCGAAATTACTGCAGCTGCTCTTGCTCCTATCAATACCCAGCGAATGCCTGATGTCAACCCAACATTACCTCCTGGTTATCATGCGTTGAATGCTTTGTTGAATGCTTCCAATCCAACACCTCCACAAACCCCAGTCGGTTCTCCAGGTCCTGGGCACCCTATTTTCGGTTTTATTCCGACACTCCCTCAATTTCCTTCTAGCAATCTTAATCCTAGTGGCACTATATCGTCCGTTGCACCCAACTTGCATATTCTCGTTGGTGGACAAGGTGGTACAATTCCTTTTCCTCTTACCGGACATAATCCAATTGCTACACAAAATACGATTGGAACGCAATCTACGATAGGGGTACCAACCTCACCTTTTGGACAAAACATACCTCCTGGATTGGCCCAGTATTGGAATCAACTTTTACAAAACTTTCCTCAAAATGCTGGGGGGAAAAAAATTGTCCCTACCATGGGTCAACCATATCCAGGTATAACTAATCCTATTTGGGGTCAGAGTCACACTACTCAACCTCAGGTCCCTACTCAAACTCAAGGATACCACCCTTGGAATTATTATCCTCACCAACCGACAACGAATCAGCCAGGGTCTTCCCACTATGGGAAGATTGCATATGATCCTACTGGTTTGCCAATAGGGCTTCCACCCCAAAGTGACCAGTACCCATAGGTGAATAGACAGTTACCTTTCCTTGCTACTTTGGATTTTTCGGATTTGTCTAGGATTCTCAATGATCATATTTGTCATTCTCCCCAATGGCCTGTTATTCCATCCAAGCTTCCCTCGGACATTCTGAAATTTGATGGCAAAGTGGGAGAGGACCCGAACAATCACATTATGAAGTTTCATTTATGGTGTTAATCCAACTCGTTGATGGATGATTCTATTCGTCTACGTCTTTTTCAACGAACCCTTACAGGTTTCGCTGCGAAGTGGTATATTGAATTGCCACGAGGTTTTTTCTCTGATTTTAACACCCTAGCTATGGATTTTATTACAAATTACTAGTTACCGATCCATTATGATACTGGAACTGAGATTTTGACTTCCTTCAAACAAACTAAAGGCACTCATATATCGGATCATATCCATGAGTGGAGAAGGAGACGACGTCTCATCAAACTTGAACTCCCTAATCAGTTACTGGCAGAATGGCTTACGAAATCCTTTGTGAACGAAATTGGTAAAGATATTTCCATGGGTGGTGTTGTTACAGAGGAGCAGGCTATAAGTCATGCTCATTATCTTGATCTTTTTTATTCGCAAATGGGAACACTTTACGATTTGCTACCTGAATTGCCTCGTCCTGGTACTTCCAGCACTTCAACTACTCCAGTTGCATCACATGCAGTTGATGGTGTGATTGGCACTACCCATACCCACTCACATTCTATTTCAAGTACAACCCCTAAATCTACATCTTCTAATGTTCAAAGTGCTCTGTCTCTTGCCACTCCCGCTGGTAAAACTTCTAAGGTGAATGCCATTCAATCTACCCCGACCGGTAAAAATAAATCTAAAAAGGGGAGAGGCAAGAATAAGGAGGGTAAAAATAATAATCAAACAGAGAAAACTAAAAATACCCCTGTTGAAGATCGGGATAAGTGCAAACCACGATACCCTTGCCTTATCTGTGGTGATGATCACTACATGAAGGATTTTCCAAGACGTGTCGAAGTTACTAAGTTCCTTCAAGGAACACCCAAACCATCTATGCCGGCTATTTTGTCCCAACCCTTCCCATCTCAACAACAGGCTCAGTTGGTCATCCATGAACAACCATCTACTTCTACGACATCATATGTTTTGATGTGCACTGGTGATTCTAAGAAGAACGACGTTGCAATCAAAACTAGAGCCAAAGATTATTCTCCATCTAAAGAGAAGGTTGACGATTTACCTCCTGCTTTGGTACAACCCTCTCCACCGACTCCACCTACCAACGTTCCTCTTCATCTTGAACGACCAAGCCTCGATACAGTTGTACGACCCCTAAGGGCATTGTTCGCAAGTCGACTTTCAATCCTCATGCTTGTGTGGCCCATAACTATAGTATTTCGGAAGATCTGGCCCAAGCACCTTCAGCAATGTCTGCCCTTGAAGTCCTTCAATCTTTTCCTGCAAAACGAAGGGCTCTGTTGAAAGCTATAGGTGGAATTGATCCTACGGATATGAATTTAATAGTCTTTGACTTGGAAGATCACATTCCAAGGTTACCCCCTCAGCTTGCGTTTCAAATTCAAGTTGTTGTCTCTGACAAGAACATTTTCTGAACTGTTATAGATGAGGGTGCCTCTACGTGTGTAATGTCCCTTGCTTGTTGGAAAGCCATTGGCTCTCCTCCTTTACATGAATCACAAAATACTTTTAAAGCCTTCAATGGCTCTGGTTTTAATCCTTACGGTATTCTTCCGCCATTGCCCGCTACTCTAGAAGATAAGACAGTCCAAGTTGAAGTGGAAGTCTTCGACTCTCCCCTTGATTACACTCTTCTGCATGGTCATAGCAGGATCGATTCCATGCGCGCTGTTGTGTCAACACTTTTCCATGTAGTACGATTTCCCCATCAAGGAAAGGTTGTTACGGTTTACCAACTTTCCTTCTTTAATTCCGATACTCGTACTGGCAATGTGTCATTTATCGCTAAAACCCCACTGGGTTATGAGAATGTCGGTGTAGGCCTTTTAAAAGACTCTTCGTTAATGGGTACTTTCCCCATTCCACCACCACTTGATGTTCCATGCCCGTCAGTTGCTTCTATCAACATGGTCTGCATTGTACCTCACAAACTTCTTGTGTCTTCCGACCCTTGGATAGTCCCTGACCCTGGAGATCACTCTCGTTTCGACGACGTTATGCCGTTAAGTCCAGTTGAGTTTGCTTATAAAGCCATTCACTCGGCAAAACCTTCTACCTTTTCTCTTGATGAGTTGTCTCCTGATCCTTTCTGTGTCGTCTTTCCTACTGATGATATGATCATGTTCGTCATGGAAGAAACCCCTTGGGACGATGGACATCATCATTCCATACTCTTTTTGGAACAACACACTCTCGAGACCTACCAATGGATTTTGACTCCATCGACCATTGTTGTCATATCCACTGTTCTCGGATCGACAAATGATGTGTTTTCCGAAGGGAACCTCAGTAATATCTCTCCCACAATTCCCATACACATATCCGTTAAACCTGGGATAGTTGAAAATGTTCATATTGGAGCTTCGTGTTCTCCCGAAGAAATTTTCACGTATACTTCACTATTTAAGTAATTTCGTGATATCTTTTCCTGGAGTTATGAAGAGATGTCAGGTATCGACCCTGCTATTGTTGTACATGAGATAAATACATACCCTGGAGCTAAACCTATCCGGAAATGCCTACGTCTAGTGCATCCACAAAAAGTGGTGGCTATCAAGCTCGAGGTTGAAAAACTTCTCAAAGCCGGTTTTATTTATCCCGTGGCTCTAACAGAATGGATTTCTAACCCTGTACCGATTGATAAGAAATGAGGCAGTATTCGTGTATGTGTTGATTATAGGGACATTAACAAAGCCTACCCAAAAGAAAAATTTCCAACCCCTTTTGTCGACCAGATTGTCGATGACTGTGCCGGAAGTGAAATCTTCTCTCTCATGGATGGTTTCTCTGGCTATAATCAAATTAACATCGCTCCTGAGGACCAACATAAAACTGATTTTATTTTTCCTTGGGGTACTTTTTCCTATAGGAAACTTCCCTTCAGTCTTAAGAACGTTGGCGCGACGTTTCAACGTGCTATGTCTTATGATTTTCATGATATAAAGCATATCGTTCAACCTTATTTGGACGATTTACCAGCTCATTCTTTACGCCGAGTCGATCACCCCACTCATCTCCGAGCAATTTTTGTTCGTTGTCGGTTCTATCGCATTTGTTTAAACCCTCATAAATGTGTTTTTTGTGTAGAATCCGACCATCTTCTAGGTTTCATCATTTCACGTCAAGGGATCAGAGTGGATCCTATTAAGGTTGAGGCGATTCTTAATCTTCCTCCTCCCTCTACATTGCGCTAGTTACAAAGTTTGCAGGGGAAAGAAAACTTCCTTCGTCATTTCATTCCTAATTACGTCGAGATTACTCGTGGTTTTACCCGGCTACTAAAGAAATATTTCGAGTTCGTTTGGGATTCAATTGCTAACAATTCTTTTGAGGCTTTGAAGTTATCCCTCACACGAGCTCCGCTTCTCTTTCCTCCGGATTATAGTCATGATTATTTTCTTTATCTTGCTGCCTCTGAGTATACCATCGGCATGGTTCTGGTCCAATAGGATGATACGCACGATGAACATGTTATTTATTACTTGAGTAGAAGTCTATCATCAACGGAAATCAAGTACCAACATGTTGAGAAACTGGCTTTGGCTACCGTTCAAGCGGTCCAACGTTTTCAGCATTATATCCTTTCAAGGAAAACTATAGTGATTTCGCATTGCAACCCTATGCAAAACATTTTGACATGTCAATTGCTAGGGGGAAAGTACTCCAAATGGATTGTCATACTCTAGGAGTTTGACTTGGAATTCGATCACGCCACGTCTAAGAAATCCTTAGTTTTTGCTGAATTGATATGTGATTTTCCTCACTCGACAACGAAAAATGTAACAGTAGATTCATTACTAAATGAATCACTTTTCCTTATAAGCATTGACGATATTTGGTATGGAGATATCATTATATATCTCCAAACTTAGACTTTCCGTCCTGCTTTGTCCAGTAATGAACGACGTCGTATACGTTATCAGGCTCGTCAATACATTATCCTTTGCGATACTCTTTACCATCGTGGAATTGAATCAGTTTTTAGAGGTTGTTTAACTTTCGACGAAGCCGAGAAAGCCCTAAATGACTGCCATTCTGGAGCATGTGGTGGTCATATGTCTGGGTATGCTACTTCCCAGAAGATTTTGTACGCAGGATATTTTTGGCCTTCCTTGTTCAATGACTGCATTACTGCCATTCAAAAATGCCATGCCTGCCATACCTACAATCAGAAAATACGTTCGCATCCTGCTCCTCTTCATCCTGTGGTCTCAGTTGGTCCTTTTTCAAAATGGGGCATTGATTTTATGACATGTCACCCTCACTCGGCGGGGGGGCATGGTTACATCATTGTAGCAGTTGATTATTTTACTAAATGGGCCGAGGCGATGCCAACATTTGATAATAATGGAAAGACTGCAACATTGTTTCTTTTTAACCACATTATAGCGTGTTTCGGTGTGCCCCAAGCTATCGTTACTGATCACGATAGTCATTTTAGGAATTTTATGATGTCTGAACTTATGAAGAAGTTGGGTCTTCATCATGATAACTCAACACCCTATTATCCACAAGCTAATGGCTAGGTCGAAGCAATAAACAAAGTCCTTATAACTATGCTTCGACGGATGATAGGAATTCATAAAACCAGCTAGCACACGATGTTGTTTTCGGCATTGTGGGCATATCGGACATATGTTAAATCCGCTATGGGTTTACGCCCTTTCGATTAGTCTATGGCATGGAAGCCATTCTTTCAATAGAATGTGAGATACCTTCTTTGAAGCTAGCTGTCGAACTCTTACCCAATACTTCTGCTGAAGAGGAACGTCTTTTGTATTTGATGCATTTAGATGAAACTTGACGTGACGCCACTCTAGTAATAGAAGCCCAAAAGAAATGCGTCAAGGCACAGTATGAAAAGCATGTCAAGCCTCACGTTTTCTCTGAAGGTGATCTTGTTATTCTATATGAACAAGATAAAGATGTCTTAGGAGCTGGGAAATTCAAACCAATGTGGCATGGTCCTTACATTGTTCGCAGAGATTTGGAAAAAGGAGCGTATGAGCTGGTTGATTGTGATAGTATACCTTTGAGTGAACCCAGGAATGGGTTGTACTTGAAGAAGTACTATGCATAAGTCATTTGTGCATAAGTTCTTGTATTTTATGTATCGTACTTTGTGTGTGTTATTTTAGTTTTCTTTTGATGTTATCTGGTCTCTGCCCTAATGTGATGTTGTGTTTGATTGCTAGATGTCAGAGTCTTCGCTACCCTATATTGGCTTCGCTAATGGTGCTAGCTGTATTACTCATAACTTAGCTTCTGCTGCATGGGCAATATATGCCCCAACCAACGAACTTATATCTTTACGAGGTGTATGTCTTGGTCGTGCAACCAATAACATTGCAGAGTATAGCGCAGTTATTGAATTATTGGTTGATGCTATCTCGCTCAGAATTCGTCATTTGGTTGTGCGACTCAACTCGCAGTTGGTGGTACTACAGCTAAGTAATGTCTACTCTATTCGAAGTCCTACTTTATTACTAGTGTATTTGCGAATTCGCCTCTTGGAATGATATTTTGATCACATTGAATATCAACATATTCCTAGATGTCTTAATACATTAACAGACGCATTGGCTAATTATGTATTGGACAAACATTTAAATCATTTATAAATCAAACTCATTAAAATCCACACAATATAAAGTAAACCGGTAGACGCCATCTGTATATATAACGATCAAAAGAGTTTGTTTTTTTACAAAAAGTTTGTCCGAGGACCAAAATATCAAAAATGGAAGCTTATAGCTTCTACAATGTGATGTCATGGATGACGTTCACAGTAACACACAACTTCCCTAGAAACCCTACGGAGAATTCGACCCATAGTTGTTGAAACTCCTACAGTGTGACGCTGATCACGTCGTGGAATCTCATCCAGAGTCATATCTGGAATGTCTGCTGTCAGACCCTCTAAATTATGCTCCACAACCTGATAATCTTCAGCATATTGTGGTACTGTTATTGCTACCTCTCCTCGTCACTGAATAGGAGAGGTGCAAGGAGGTCTATATGGTCCAACATCTGTGTTATCAACAAAAATTTTGTGTTATTCTTCAGATAAATACATAAAACAAAAACATTTAAATATGATTAAAATTCAAAAACATTTAAAAATGAGAAAATGTGTGTACTTCTTATTGAGGTCTCCCCACCGAGCATCCTCAGGCAGTGCTAGATCTGGATCTCCTTGGAAATCCAACTTGGCATAGGTGTAGTCATTGACCATCAGCATCTGGTTTTGCAACCAGTCAAAGAAAATATCGTCATATTTGATGATTGGTCCTGCCATGTGCCGGGCCATAAGCCAACACCACCTCAACATCCTTGGATCTCTCAGACCCGGTAGGTTCCACTCAACCTGTAGTTGGAATACCGGGACCCTCTCAAGGAAGAAGGACACTACTAAAGATCCATATCCAAATTGTTTCATTTCACCCCGCCTACACTTGGTTAGTTGTCTTTTGATACTGCGCAACACTGCATCAGCCCAGTTAAATACTCGGGGCTCTGTACACTCGATGTCATACTGGAAATAACTCTGCAATGCCATATGGGGAGAAGAACTCCCAGCCATCCGATCAATCATGAAGAGAATAGTTTGGAGAGTCAAGTTTGTTACTCCCCAGATTGCCACTTTCCCTTTCTTTCTTTCTGCCTCGGGTACGCAGTATTGATTACAATATTCACTCATTTTTAACCCGCCACCTTTGTTGCCGGTCAAAATGACATGAGACCCGCACCTAGATAATCTGGTCAAGAAGTATATGTCCTGTATGTCAATGGATAATGTGTGGGCTCCTACATTGAAAACTTGTTGGTCTGGATCCCACATAGGGACTAGATACTCCAGTAATCGGACTTGGGCTCTCATGCCCGGAATACAGAAGTATTTTAAGAGACCGCAATCTCTCAATGCATATATGGTGGGAGGATGATTCTCAGCATTTGCCTTATCCTCCTCATGTTCTTGTTCCCGCCACTCAAGCACCATGTTTGTGGTTATTTATCTGCATAAGAAACATACAAAGGGGATTAATGATTTTATTTCATGATATAAATATTTTTCATTGGATAAATATTTAAAAAAAAATTGAGTTCTGCGTTGCTCGCAGGTGCCTTATTATACACAGTACGAACCCCTCGTAGGTGGGTCAAATATTTCTTGCGAGAAAGTATCATTCTCGGAGGCCCCGTATGGGCAGCCTATAAGAATTCCTGCGCGCATGTGGGGTTCAAAAACCACTTGAAAATACAAAAAATTAACCAATGAAATCAGAAATTTAAACCATGAAAAGATCAAGAAAGAAGAGCTTACCGTAATGCTATAGACGGCTCATCAAATGATCTCTTATCACTCCTGGAAATCAACACTGAAGTCAAAGGGTAAAATGGGGGGTTTTGGCACTCAATCGTGAAAATGTGGAATGGTATGGTAAAAATGTGTATTTACCCATTTAATTTACTTTTTACTATGTCATTTTTGGGTTTTTATGTTTATCTATTGTTTAAACCTAATTACTAATGTAAAAATGATTGTAATGACTAGTAGGTGTGAAACATTGATGATTACGAACAAGGATATGGACATATTTTTCTCCATTATGGTGTGATTTTGATTGTTTTTAGGGTTGTTTACATAAAACCTCGAGCGTCTTTTTGTCCGTTCTTACACTTGTAAATATAAGAGAACGTGATCGAGCATAGTTTTATCACTTTTTCGGGCTCACAAGGTTATACAAAAAAGGAACCCCCCTGGATTTCTCTTTAAGCTCTTTTCAGACTCTCTAAATATGAAAAGATTGTCGAGCGACCTTGCTATTTTCATGCTCACTAAAGTATTTGAAATATGTGTTTGGTGAGAGAGAATTTATCTCTTTTTCGATCTCATCTAGACTATGTTACGAAAAAGGAACTGAGAGAGTTCTCTTTTAAGTGTTTTTTCCAAACTCTATAATCTTGAAAAACCTTCGAGTTTTCTATCTCTAGACTCGTTAAACTAACATTGACAGACCCGTGATGGGACCGAACCACTCCTTCTTAGGGTTCGTTAAAAATACTCTGAGGGACTTATCCGAAGGATGAGCTTATATCAAAAAGCATATGTGATCCTCTTCAAGCTTGCGTAAAAATAAAGAGGTACTTGCTAGAAATGGTGGGGGAAAATTTGGGAAAGGGATATGTTTTCGTATTGATTGCCAGTAAGTGTTGCTCTTGAACATGAAACCCCCTATTCATCATATGAATCCGGTTTGGGAAATCCATTTGTCTCTCTTTTGATTGATTACAAGGTCATTCCATGTGTCGTATTTGAGTCAACTTTGTCAAATCATTGGTCGTGTCATTCATATGTTCAAGAGAAGTCCATTTGACACCTATATTGAGTCGGTCATCTGTAGTTATCAATTCTCTTCGTGTTAGCGTTCCCTGTGTCTAGTCCAATTGCAACATGCTTTGTTTCATCTTCAAACTCAGTTACTCATTTCATGTCATTGATGGGAGATACATCAAGGCCCTCCCATGACGAGTTTTGTTTCGTCGACTTCAACTCATTATCCGGAATCAAGACTTAGAAATTATTTAGTACCTTGAAGCTTGCATGCCTCAATGGCAAGTTTCCTCGCTTTCGACAGTGGGTTTACATCATTAACCCCTGATCAAAAGATTCAATCAGATGTTTGACATCAACTCATTTATTCGTAGTCGATGGATTGTACTATCGTACCTTGGGAGTCATTGACATCAATGGTGATTTCCCTCGCAATTGTTAATGGTTTCATCATTGACTGGTAATCAAGTGGTTTCTACCATGTTCGACTTCAACACATGTAATCACAAGGTTAGATTCATACTTTGGGTGATGAGATTGAAGACCCTGGATTTTATCTTTGAAGTCCAGGTTGCGATGGAGTATGTATACTTTGCGACACATAGACCCACTATGTATGTTTCGTGGCTATGTCGTCTTGATTTGAAATTTTTTTGCATAGTTCCACAGTGTATTCCAGTGTCTATGCTATATTTTGACGGCATGGATCCACAGTGTATGATTGGTGGCCATGACCAATGTCTATGATGTCATCATTTTGTGATATGAGTATGGGAATGCCTACCTCAGAATGGATATATATGATATTCTGTCGATGCTTGGTTGTTCGCAGGTTTCCGAGTAGATGTGCTACTAGTTCTCGACACACACATGTAGCTTACAAATTCTATCGACTGTCACTGGTTCCAATCTCAGACTTTGGGGGGCATTCTATTATCCATGATTTTGGTTGTCAAGATGATATATTGATTATGGTGTAATCAGGCCCTTCATTAGAACTTTCTCCAGAGAAAAGTTACTTTCATCTCTTTCCAGAAATCATAGTTTTGAGGAGGGTTCGCAGGCTACCTATACATTTGCTTGTGAGAATGCATGATTCTCACAGGCTTCCTTAAGCCAGGGTGCAAGAAGTTCGCACTCTGTCTAACTACTAGGGTGCGAACACTTTCTAATGAAGGGAAAAAGATGAATTCTCGAACCTTCTAGAAAGGAATCTTCTAGAATGATGAGATGGCATTCAAATGGTTATCTAAGTACTGGCTTTCCTGATATTTTGGGATCATTCCTGTCCAAGTAACTAGCTCATTTTCTCTCATATATAGAGGGGATTCTCATGGAAAAGGTTAGAATCAAAATAGCAAGAGATTTATTGGAGAATTAGTGAATGATCGTGTGAAGGACTGATGCTACAGTAGCCAAGAACTCCAGCAAGGTTATCAAAAGTGGTTGATCTTCCTCATGCATGAGCAAGTGTGTGTGTCAGAGCTAGGAGCCATCGAAAGGAGGTTTGGAACATCAAGGCTCAGGTTGTATTCATTTCTTTCTATCAATTTAATACAGTAATATGTCCCTTTCCCATAAATCTAATGTCACTTTATTACATAACTCCTTGATCATATGTATAGATTAACTATTGGATATATTGAGTTGTCTTCACTTCAATTGGTTTGTACTGTTGCGGCCTGGATGGCACAAGAGCGTTGGAGCAAAACTGGAACAACAAATACCTAAGGAAGTGTTCATAAGGTATGTCCATGACTCTTGCTTCCTAGTTCATTCAATAGACTAAATCTAGGGAAAGAGTATTATTCTATCTTGCTTTGTTCTAGATCCAGGTGGATCTAGGGAGATCGGTTTGTGTCCGCACTTACGGATTAATCCTGAAACACCGTGGTATTGACACTATCCTTCGACGATGTTTGATTCATGCAGAGGCTGAATGCATTCTGAATTACTGTCACCTTGGAGCCTATGGCGGTCACCTTTCTAGGATGGCTATAGCCTAGAAAAACGTGTCGGCTATTTTTGGCCCTCAATTTTCAAAGATTGTAACGAGGCAGTCAAAAAATTCCCACCCTACCAAGTTTTTACTAACAAGGCATGCACCCACCCTACTACACTGCACCCCATTGTCACCATCAACCCCTTTGCCAAGTGGGGTATTGATTTCATGCAATGTAAGCCTACCTTAGATAGGGGGCACGGTTATATAATCGACACCGTCGACTACTTTACAAAATGGGTTGAGGCTATGCCTACCTTTCTGAATGATGGTCGTACCGCAGCTCCTTTTGTTTTTAACCACATCATAACTCATTTTGGTGTACCAGGTGCCATTTTCACCAATCATAGTTCACACTTTAAGAACCAGATGATGAGTGAATTGCATGCCAAGTTGGGTTTTTTCCATGAAAAATCATCCCCATACTATCCTCAGGCCAATGGACAAGTTGAGGCCATCAATAAGGCCTTCAAAATAATGATTCAACGCATGGTAGAGGAAAATAATACATCCTAGCATCTACAACTTTTCTTCTCTCTCTGGGATTACCGTACTTCCATGAAAACCACAATTGGGTTCACTCCTTTCCAGTTAGTGTATGGCATCGAAGCCGTTTTACCAATCGAGTGTGAGATTCCATATTTGAAACTTAAAGTAGAACTCCTACCCGATACTTCTGCTGAAGAAGAACGTTTCTTATATCTGACCAAACTAGATGAAACATGTTGTGATGCCACTCTCGTTAACGAGGCACATCAGAAACGGATAAAAAATCAATACGACAAATCCGTCCATCCTTGGAATTTTGCAGAAGGAGACTCAGTCCTCGTCTATGACCAGGCTCATGACAAACTAGGGACAGGTAAGTTATAACCTCTGTGGCATGGCCCTTACATTATGAAATGTGTTCTGCACAAAAGTGCCTACGAGTTAGTCGATTATGATGGAATTTCCCTGAGAGAGCCCCGGAATGGGCTTTACCTTCAAACGTACTATGCCTAGATCACCTAGCATTTGTACATTGTACATTATTGCATTTTAGTTTGGTGTGTCTGTTTCTTTCACGTGCTCGAATCTTTACCTTTGCCACTCATAACCGTGCCTTATGTTTTCATGCGCAGATGACGTCTTCCTTTTCTATCTTTTTCAAGTTTGCGGATGGCGCTAGTCGACACACCTCGAACATTGCTTCGACGGGATGGGTCATTTACCAATATGACGAGGTGGTGAGTTCAGGAGGTATCTGCTTAGGACCAACAACTAATAACATGGCAGAATATCATGTTGTCATCGGACTTCTGACCCAAGCCTCCTCCGTAGGTATCTCTCGTATGATTTTTAACCTAGACTCCCAACTCGTGGTCTATCAACTCAATCGTATCTACGCTATTTGTAATCCTATCCTGCTACATCTCCACCTACAAGTTCGTCGTCTTGAACGAATATTTGATTACATCGAATACAAACATATTTCAAGAGAAATCAACAATTTTTCGGATTCGTTAGCTAATTACATCATGGATCGGTATCTCGCCCATAGATAAGGCTTCATGAAGGAAAACAAATTGTACATCACATGTAAATAAAAACACATCACAGTAAAGACATCATCATTTACAAAACTTTTGGCACTGTAAAAACTCAGAACTATATATATATATACATAGTGTGAATGAAAATGTTTTGATTACATCAAAAAAGTGTTTGGAAGAGAAAAATTTTGATTCTTTACACCCATACAACATCATCTGACAAGTCATACAAAATATATAATCCCCAGAGAGACTCTAATCTATCTGCATTGCATTATGATGAGAATAACATATCACCGCTCGCACTACTCGTCTTAGTAGAGAATTAACATTCTTAGGCACCCCCACAGTGTGTCTCTGTAAATGTAAAGGCACTTCTCTCCTCTGTAGAGGAGGAATGCCCATCGTGATGCCTTGAAGGTTTCTTTCAACCTCCTGGAGACCTATCACTGGCGCCCCCAGATCTACTGCAGTCGGAGCACCCCCGCGACGTCCCGGTACTAGTATCTCAATCGGGCACACTGCTCGCTTGTCTGCATGTTGAAAAAAATACATCCATTAAAAAACTCTTCTACGTACCCAAAAAAATTCACATACGTTAAAAAACTTAAAACAAAAAAACCAGATAAGGTGTTGCTTAGTCTCTCACCTGACGCATCCCAATCTTCCCCCGCTGGAAGAATCAAATCCATGCTCCCGCAAAAGTCCACCTTGGTATATGGAAAGTCTTCTATCCAAATATATTGGCGTCTCAGCCAAGTGAAGAAGTCACTAGTGAAATGAAACTCTGACTCTACCACTAGTCTCGGAGACACACTAGTCCATCATTCCATCCATGGTTCTCCCACTGGTCGTACCACCAATGCATTCTAAAGTTGCATCTGGGGGATGAACTCTAAGAAGAATGAGACCAAGAAAGAACCATATCCAAACTATTTTTTCCCCATCCTATACCTCGAAACCTGTTCCTTCACGTTCTGAAGAAACCCTGTGCTCTAGTTAAACAGTGTTGGCTCCAAACACTGTACGCCATAAGCTACCTGTGACCTCGATGCTAGATGTGTGCTAGTGATTCCCGTCACACTCGTGATTGAAAACAAAATAGACTGAAGGGGCAACTCTCTGATATCCTTGATTGGGATTCAACCCCCCACCAGTCTTGCTCCTGGGACATAATGACGTGCCAGATACACACCCACTTGCTCAGGAAACGCCCTCTGTCCAGAAAAAGATATAGGAACCCCTCTTTTAGAGAGGCCAGTCAAGAAATATACATCTTCCAACTCGATGGTTAGAAGTTGTGTTCCGATCCAAAACCCTTGCTCTGTGGCATCCCACAAGCTGATTATGTACTCAAGCAGAAGGATTTCTTTCTTCATCTTTTGCAGTTTGAAGAATTTCAGATGGCCACAATCTCTCAATGCAGCCTACATGCGAGGACTCCGCAAAGCAACCAAATCATCAAGCTCATGCTCCCATTCCTTCCAATCAATCATGGTCGTCACCGAAATCACCTACAAACAAGAAAAACAAAAATTTCATTATTTAATTTTTCGGCAATTTCTTAAGTAAATAAAAACTTGAAATCAATTGCCTATACTGTTCAAAAATGACCACGCCCTCTTTTTATTACTCAATAATCACTACACAACAATAAAACATTTTAAAATTAAAATGATTTTCATAATGGCTGCGTGGGCATATTTTTGAGTTTTTTATGGATTCCTTAACAAAAATGACCTATCTACCCAAGTATCAAGGCATTGGCATCTATGCTAACTCCCTCTAAAAGTGTTTTTGTAAACGAATGTCTTTTTCCCATCGTTTTCAATAGAGGCTGATTTAATCTTTTTTGGAACGACCTAGGGCTTCATTTTTAATTTAAATATTGTTGTGAAAATGAATATTGAACCATGTAATTGAAACAAGGGGAGATGAATATCTACTTGGTCCAAACGGTGAGAGAAATGGTCAACCGTAGCTCCGGTATCAAGCAAAACAAGATCCACTTCCAAAATGAGAATCTCCACTGCTACAAATCCTTATGCAAAATGAAATGGTAAATGAAGATTTTTCTTATATTACTATTTATAAATTTCCATTTTTTATAAGGTATAGTTATTTGTGGGTTTCTTTGACAATATAATGGCCTCACTAAACCTCTGGATTTCAGCTTTGACACTACAGGTTTTAAGCAGTTTTGATCATTTGTTTACCTTCTCACATCCATGAGTATAGTCTTAGTTCATTCTCAAGCTCAAGAATATAAGAACTCATCGGGTAGAATTTTATCTCTTTTTCGGACCCGTATGGACACATGAAAAAGGAACCCCCTGGAGTCACCTTTAAACACTTTTTAGACTCTCTAAATATGAAAAGATCGTTGAGTGATCTTGCTTCCTTTCACACTCATTAAAAGGTTCGAAAGGGCATCTTTTGAGTGGTAGTTTATCTCTTTTTCGGCCTCGTGAGACTAACTGTACGAAAAAGGAACTGAGAGAGTTCTCTTTTAAGTGTTTTTCCAGACTCTATAATCATGAAAAACCTTTGAGTTTTCTGTCTTTGGAATCACTAAAACAAACATCGACAGGCCCATACGGGACCGAACCCTAACTTCTTCTAGTTCGTTAAACAAAGGAAGAGGAACTTACCGAAGGTGAGTTATATCGAGCATGTGTTACCCTCCTCGAGCTCGTTAAATTAAAAATAAGTACTCGTCTATATGGATAGGGGAAAATTTGAAAGAAGCAAGCCAAGCAGTCTCCTGAGAACATTACCAAGTAATTCTTAGCATCACCCTTGAACACGACACTTTGTCTTTTACACGCATTATAATCTGTTGAACCTCTGCACTGAGAAAATCCTTTGAGTTTCTTTCACTCCTTTGGGTCACCTAACATAAGTCACAGCATCCACTGCATCATCAAGTTTTGGTCCATGTCGTGTTTTTGTTGTTGTGCCTCAGTGTTCAAGGGAAGTATCCACCTTAAGAGTCAGCCATCGGGGTCGGTAAGAAGACCCTGGGTTGAGTGATCGCTTTGATATGTACTTTTCCCAGGTTGTGAAGGAGTTTCTCTTGAACAAATGACATATACATTGTTACATAGATCCACTTTGTATTGGTCGTGGCTATGTCTTGTCATCTCGTAGATCCACTGTGTATTCTTCATGGCTACGATCAGTTCAGGTCATCAGAGTATAGATCCACACTGTATCATCGGTGGCTATACCTTTTTATCAATACAATTATGGATCCGCAGTGTATTTTATGGTGGCCATATCTTGCAAGTCTTGATCACCCAAGCATTGGTATGCCTGCCTCGGGTTTGAAACATTTCATAATATTTGTTGGATGTTTTTGTGCAGCTTCTGTCAGGTTCTCCGCGTCTATACCCTTGCTTGAAAGTCTACAAAGCATTTCAGTTATCAGTTCTCATCTTCTAACTTCATACTTTGGGGGGCAATCTGTTACACATCAACATTACTCGCTTTGATAAGTGTCGCAAGTGTCACATGTTGCTCAAAAGTGTCGCATGTTGCTCACAAGTGTTGCAAGTGTCAAACAAAGCATACTGCCATGATACCTATGTCATACTTATAACGACATTAATAAGACACTTAAAATACCTCAAACACTTGATTTGAAGGAAGAGAAATGGTTAATTGAAGTTAAGTACCTCTTGCCACTTGAAAGAAGCATTCAATCTAAGGTTTTAGAAGAGAACGCTCCCTTATATCACTCTTAGGAGCACTGGCGCTCCCCTATAAAGTGCTAGGGAGCCTTATAACACCAAAAAACCCTTTTGAAGGAGCGCTATAGATTTTAAGAGCATTGGTGCCCCCCTAAAGCCTACTAGGGAGTGCTATAGTGCTCTGATGGCCTTGTTGAGGGAGCGCTACCTATTCTGGGCAACAGTTGATCTGTTGAGGAGAATAAGGGGAAGATCTTTCAATCTTAGAAGGTAGTTGTATTCAAATTCCTGGTTCATCCATGATCTTAGGGAAGATCCCTGACTCAAGGAGGAAAATCCTCAAATTACCCTAAAGATACCTCAAGAGGTTAGGCCTCTATAAACTTATATAAGCATGCTCTATCATGATGGAAAGGAGGAAGAATTAGAAGTATGAAACCTATGATCTCATAGGAAACACATAGTAAACTGGAGGAGAGTAATCAGTGAAGTTGTTGTCATCCAGATCATGGATCTTTTGAGCAAGGGTCAGACAAAGGGGATTTGACAAAGCTTTTGCATTCGCATCTACGGTTGTAAGTTGTTTCTGTCATTTTTCTCATCAATATGACACACTTGGCCTGTTTCTTTCTAGTTTGTGTTTAATATCACATGAACTTGTCTCTGATAGATAGGTCTATTTCAAGATAATATCAATAGAGTAGGAAGAGGTTGCACTATTGTTTGTCTACAGGGCTCATCGAGGAGCGAAAAGATTGGAGCTCAACTCGGAGTGTGCAAGGACAAACATCGGTAAAAGGTACTTCTTTTCTCCTTCCTCCTCATACATTAGTTTGTATAGATCTAAAAGGAAGTCAGTGTCCACGTTATGTGTCTTTTGTCTTAAGAGTTAAGAGTCTAGCTCTCAAGACGAGATCTACCTGTCCACAGGGAGATTTTCCTTCAACAGTCTATGGAAGAGGGGTACATATCATATGAGTCTTTATATTATGCTAGTGAGTACATCAAGAAGATCAAAAACACACCAAGTGTGTTGATTTGGGATGATCAAATGGATGAAGATAAAAGAGAAGGGAAGATTCTCCAAACGAATGGAAAAAGGAACTTGATAATGAGTAAGTGACTTATCGTTTGTCAAATTTCTACACAGTGACTAATCAAACTGAACTTCATAATGTATATTTTGATATGATACATACTATATGTCGATTTGATTTCATGAATACACACACACAGACACACACACACACACACACACACACACACACACACACACACACACACACACACATCAGCAGATTCAGAGATTGAGGCCATCTTTAAATTCATTATTTACAATTCAAAGGCATCACAACCATGGGTCGCATTGTACAAATAGAAGAGGAGTAAATGGGACAATGAAAAGAAAGAATTTAGATGGTTGAATGGTAGAATAATGCCTTATCCTTGTCATTTCAAATAAAATATGCCAATGTTATGCCCCAATAGTTAGGTTGTTGACCAAGTCAGAGAGAAATATAGTGCATCTAGTCATTACCTGCATGTTGAAGAGGATGCACTAAACATAGGGATTGGGTGTAGAAACTCGGTAATAATCTCTTTTTGTATAGTTTTAACTTCATAATGCATCTTTGAATTGTAAAATCATATTTTATTGGTCGGCTTATTAGACACATGACACTAAGAATTTTTCACTTTTTTATAGGCGCATTTGTTCCCTTCTATGTGGGTATATGGAAATCATTTTCTCACAGAGAATGTCAATGATGGATGCATGACACAACATTGTGGAGTGGAAGTTGAGTTCGACCAATCTAGTCGTTCTATCCACCACGATCAAAATCTAATACAGAGGACGCTAGGTTATGTTGGAAAGATACAAGAGATAATTTGAGTGGACTTATCTTCTTTCCAATGTGTTATTTTTAGGTGCAAGTGGTGGGACACCTTTGATCAGAATAATTTAAAATAATATCATGATAGTGGGATGATATGTATCAACTCTAGAAAGATGTGGGATGAAGCTAAGGAGCCTTATGTTTTCCCAAAAAAATACAACTAAGTCGTTTTTACCCAAATGTGTTGGATAGGGATTGGTGGTTCATATTAAGACACGACTCTAGATCCAAACATATCCTTGAGAACAACAGTGTTATCATTCCAAGCGAGGAAGCTAATGAGGGTGATGACAAGAAAGAGTGATATGTACATGTTTTATTTCATCATTAATATTGTTGTTGTATCTTTTTGTTATCTTTATTTCACTATTTTTTTTTTATTCATCTTGTGACAAAGGAAATGTTAAGTTAATTATAACAAATCTTTAAACAATTTTAGTTGGTTAACATTTAGTTTGATGCGTAATGTGTTTGTCTTTGAAATTATTTGTGATTGCATCGAAGAATTGATTAATATAGAATTTTATATTGTTATTTGAACATATTTATATGTCGCTGCATGTTTAATTATATAAAATTTTAAGAATTATTATCATGATAAATTCGTAAGAATTATTATCATGTTCAAAAACGCCTCAAGATATTAGATGTTTGACCCTTTACCATGTTATAGAAGCATTGAGACCTAAAAAAGAGTATAGTAACAATGGTGTACTTAGAATTTTGATGTGTATAGAAGGTGACCTTTATCCACTTATTAACAATCCTCTTACCCTTGCACACACTCAAGCACTTGTATAAATAAGTTGTGTTAGTCATATGACTTTGAGCCCTATATATCTTAGGGAAATAATTTTAAGATTTGCATTGTAATTCCTTGCTTGAGCATTTGAGTTGTGAATATTGTAAACCATGCATGAGTTATTTAATTAATTTTTT
>ML781609.1:325164-379251 GCA_009831015.1 Picea engelmannii | reverse complement strand
ATATATATATATGCAACGATATATAATATTTTTATGGTTGGCAACATTTTTAGATATTGAATAGTAATATTTTAGTTTACATAGTTTCATATTTATCCTAATAATCTATGTTGATATTAGAAGTAATAATATGGTTGATATGCATGTTTAATAGTACAACCATTTTGATGATATGTTAATATGATGATTTAAAAATTGAGTTTATGCTCATGTATTTTATATATTCAAAAGTAAGATATTTAACAAATAATGTGCTTTATAATTTAAATATTAAATTTCTAACATGATTTTGTGAAAAAATGGTTTTTAACTAAAGTGTTTTTTAGTTTACATACTTTTATCATTTCTTTTGGAAATCTTAATAAAAAATTTCCCCCAATGTTGAGTAAAACCACAATTAATGAATTAATTTTAAATTTGATAGCAATCAACTTACGAAATAATGTCAAAAATAACAATAGGAAGATTAATTTGCATCCATAACATTTTAGGGAAAATAGAATGCTTATAATTGGAGATCATAACTTTTTATAATAAAACATTTTAGTGTATAAGATTTTATTTTTGTTTTTTAATAATATCGAGTCTTTGTATTACTAATAAGAAGAAATTATACAAAAAAATTGTAGTTGGCCTACCCGCAGGGAATCTAGACCAACTGCAAAACATAACATTGTCGTTTTTTTGTTTTTTTGTATGTATAATATCTATAACTGATAAGCTAAAACATGGATAGCTTCTAGTTCCTCTTTCTTATTTAATATACTAAACAGAGGTGGTAAACCCAAACCTCTTTGGTAATATAACAAAAACCACAGATGGAACAACATAAAAACTTAGCTAATGTTTATTCTTGTTGTCGCTCAAACTTGGGGCTGAGCTTAGTCCAAATTGGAAAATTCCATGACGACCATCTTGTCAGTAATCAGGTTCATCATGTGGTCAAGAAACATTATTTGGAGTTGGACATCGTCAAGCTGTAGGAGAACTTTTTGGAGGGCGTCGTGGTGGTCCAACAGAACTCTCCCCATCATAGACTTTAGGTACCAACAAATGTCCACATTTTTCAAGTACTGGGAAGACCTCCCTAAGACGGAGCCAATATACAGAACCCATAAGTTGGTGTTCTCCCTCACCTCATAATCCAAGATGAAATTACTTAGAACACAAACATCATCCTCGACTAGGTCCATTTCTGATTAAATTTACAGAGGAGTGATGGATTGATAGGTCTAATTTTAGTTTTCAGCCGCCTCCACCAGGAAAAATCCCAAACAGGTTATGGTCCCATGCAAGGTTCCCCGACAACCTCATCAGGAGGAGATTCCCCTAGCCATATCAAAGGAACTGTGAAACTAGAGTGATGCATGTACGAGCAAGGAGGGGCAGGAAATTCCCACCGCAGGGTTCAACAGGGAAACTGTGGAGGGGAACATAGGACAGTAGAAATGAATAGCCAGAGAAAAGTAGTAATGTAGCTAGAAGGGGATGCAACTAACATATCCACCCAACACCAGGACCCATGAGTGGAGGATGCTCTCATGATTATGGAGGATATAGACAGTATATGTCATAAAACTGAGTTGCTTCACCACCTTCTTGTACCACATGCAAAGGATAGGAGGAGGTGAGTTCAAAACCATGATGTGAATGCCCAGAAAGATCCTCTTGAATGTGAGGAAAATACAATGGCTGGAGTATTTAAGTCGCATGTGTTATAGGATAAATCCGTAAGTGCAGACACAAACCGATCTCCCTAGATCCACCTGGTATGTAGAAGAAAACAGGACAGAATAATACGTTTTCCCTAGATCTAGCCTATTGAATGAACTGAGAGATAAGGGCTATGGACATACCTTATGAATTCTTTCCTTAGATTTCTGTTGTTCCAAGATTCGCTTCAATTATCTCATCTCGTCCAGATCACGACAAAATGAACCAATCGAAGTAAAGACAAGTTAAGATATTCAATGACTAGTCTATACATATGATCAAGGAATTATGTAATAAAGTGACATCATCTTTATGGGAAAGGGACATATTGCTGTATTAAATTAATTGAAAGTGAAACTTACAACCTGAGCCTTGATTTCATAGGTCTCCTTTCGATGGCTTCCAACTCTGACACACGCACTTGCTCATGCATGAAGAAAATCAACCACATGTGATGACCTTGTTGTTATCTCTTGCTGCTGTAGCATCAGTCCTCCATACAGTCTTGCACTAATTCTCTAATCAAACTCTTGCTAACTTGCTGCTAACTAAACTTCTTAACCCTTTCCATGAGCAATCTCCTCAATATATAGGAAGAGATAGATTATTTACTTGGATAGGGAATGATCCCAAGATATCTGGAATGACAGTACTTGAATAACCACTCGAAAGCCAACTCACCTTTCTAGAAGATTCCCTTCTAAAAGGTTCGAGATCTTTATATTTTTCCCTTTTAAGAGCATTTTCACACCCTAACCATGAGTACAGCACGAGAAGTTCGCACCCCAGCTTAAGGTAGCCTGCGGGAAACATGCATTCCCGTAGGTGAATATATAACTAGCCCGCAAACATGTTTCAAAGTGTGAATTCTGGAAGAAGACAGCTGTAACTTTTCTCAGGAAAGTATTCTTGGTAAAGATATTGATTTTCCATCATCATGACATCATCATGACACCATCACAATGACCAAATTTGTGAATAACAAAATTCCCCCCAAAGTCTAAGAGCGGAACCAGTGACAGTCGATAGACTTTGTAAGCTGCATGTGTGTGTCAAGAACCAAAAGGACATCTAATCAGAGACCTGCAAACATCCAAGCATCAGTAGAATATCATATATATCAATTCTGAGGTAGGCATTCCCATACTCAGATCATATATTGATGACATCATAAACCAAGGTCATGGCCACCAATCATACATTGTGGATCCATGTCGTCACTATATAGCACAGCCACCTGAATACACTATGGATTTGTGCAAAAAAAATTTAGTCAAGATGACATAGCCACGAAACATACACAGTGGATCTATGTGTCGCAAATCATGTATACTCCATCGCAACCTGGATTACAAAGATAATATACAGGGTCTTCAATCGCGTCACCCAAAGTACAAATCTGACCATGTGATTACATGTGTTGAAGTCGAACATGGTAGAAACCACTTGATTATCGGTCATTGATGTATACCGTTAACAAGTGCGAGGGAAATAACCATTAATGTCAATGACTCCCAAGGTACTATAGTACAATCCGTCGATTGTGAATAAATGAGTTGATGTCGAACACTCGACGGAATCTCTCGATCAAGGGTCAATGATGTAAAACCACTGTTGAAAGCGAGAAACTTGCCATTGAGGCATGCAAGCTTCAAGGTACTAGATAATTTCTAAGTCTTGATTCTGGATAATGTGCTAAAGTCGACAGAACAAGACTCGTCACAAGAGGGCCTTGATGTATCCCACATCAGTGACACGAAATGAGTAACAGAGTTTGAAAGTGAAACAGAGCATGTGACAATTGGACTTTGGACACAGGGAAGGTCGACACGGAATGAAAGTATAACTGCAGATGGCCGACTCAAGAGAGGTTTGGACTGCTCTTTAACATATGGACGACACGACCAATGATTTGGCATCATTGACTCAAAGACGACACATGGAAAGACTTTGTTATTGAATCGAATGAGAGACAAATGGATTTACCAAACTGACTTCAAATGATGAATAGGGGGTGTCATGTTCAAGAGCGACACTTACTGCCAATTAACACAAAAAAAAACATATCCCTTTCCCAAATTTTCCCCCACCATTTCTGGCAAGTACCTCTTTATTTTTACACAAGCTTGTAGAGGATCACATATGCTTGTTGATATAAGCTCATCCTTCGGATGAGTCCCTCGGAGTATTTTTAATGAACCCTAAGAAGGAGTGGTTCGGTCCCATCACGGGCCAGTCAATGTTTGTTTAACGAGTCCAGAGATAGAAAACTCGAAGGTTTTTCAGGATTATAGAGTTTGGAAAAACACTTAAAAGAGAACTCTCTCAGTTCATTTTTCGTACAATAGTCCAATGAGACTGAAAAAGGGTTAAACTATCACTCTAAGGACGCGTAACTTCAAATACTTTAACGAGTGTGAAAAGAGCAAGATCACTCGGCAATCTTTTCAGATTTAGGGAGTCGTGAAAAGAGCTTAAAGTTAACTCCAGGGGGGTTCCTTTTTCGTGTAACCACATCGAGCCCGGAAAAGAGATAAAACAATGCTCGATCACATTCTAGGTTTTTCGCAAGTGCAATAACGGATAAAAGGCACTTGAGGTATTATATCAAAACCATAGGAAACAAACAAAAAACACATCATATCGCAAAATTTTTTCATCCATAATCATCTGCATTGGGTACCTGCAAGTCATTTTACTCACTTTCGTATTAGAAATTAGGGTAAAATAGTGAATAAATACAAAAAACCCACTTTTATCATGGTAAAAAGTAAATAAAACAAATTTACTATTCATTTTTACCATATTGTTTTACCCATTTACCATTGTAGTGCAAAAACTTCCATTTTACCTCTGATCTTCATCGTCGATTTTCGGGAGCTTCGGGGCATCATTCTACGAACCGTCTGGATCAGATTGGTAAGTTCTCAAATCTCTAGCTTTTCATGGTTTAATTTCATTATTTTAGTGGCTAAATTTCAAGTTTTGAGTTAGTTTTTGAAACCCTATGTGTGAATGAGGATTCTTGCAGGCTGCCCATACGGGGCCTGCGAGAAGTCTTCATTCCCGCAGGTGGGCTTGAGCTACAATGTGAGAAGTTCGCACTGTGGGCTATAAGCCACCTGTGAACAGCGCAGAGCCCAAAAAAATTTGTAATATTAAACCAATAAAACCAATTTTTCTCATGTTTCAAATTATTAACTATCTTCACATGGTTGCCATGCAGGTTAATAACTATCATAATGGTGCTCGAATGGAGAGAAAGGGAACACGAGGATGATAATGCAACCGCCGAAAATCACCCTCAAACCATTCCCGCTTTAAGAAATTGCGGTCTCCTAAAGTATTTCCGCATACCGGGCATGAGAGCCCAGGTTCGATTGTTGGAACATTTAGTCCAGATGTGGGATCCGGATCAGTAGGTCTTTAATGTCGGTGCCCACACATTGACGATTGATATTGAGGATATCTATTTCCTGACTGGGTTGTCAAGACAGGGTTCTTATGTCAGTTTGACTGATAACCGCAGGGGTTGTATGAAAATGAGTGAGTATTGCCGAGAGTATTGCGTGCCAGAGGCTGAAAGACAAAAAGGAAAAGTGGCCATTTGGGGAGTGACTGATATAACTCTCCATACCATTCTCTTCACTATCGCTTAAATGGCAGGAAGTGTTGCCCCGCATATGGCTCTACAGAGATATTTTCAATATGCCCTCAAGTGTGTTGAGCCCCGGGTCTTCAACTGGGCTGACGCAGTGTTACGCAACCTCAAGAAACAACTGACCAAAAGCAGGCATGGAGATCTAAAGCAGTTTGGTTATGGATCGCTGCTAGTGTCCTTCTTCTGTGAGAGGGTCCCAGTGTATAGGCTTCAGGCTGATTGGCACTTTCCAGGTCCCAGGGATCCACGGATGTTACGATGGTGCCAACTCATGGCTAGACATGTGACAGGACCGATTGTCAGGTATGACGATCGCTTCTTCGACTGGCTCCAAGGCCAGGTCCTGATGATAGAGGATTATGTGTATGCTGGCTTGGACTTTCGCGGTGATCCTAACCTTGCCCTTCCTGAAGACACACAGTGGGGAGATATTGGTAAGAAGTACACCATCTTTTTAACTTTTTAGATGTTTTTGTATTTTCATCATATTAAATGCTTTTGGTTTTATGGTTTTATCCGAAGACTAACACCAAAATCTTGTTGATAACACAGATGTTGGGGCATATAGACCTGCTGGTAGTTCTCCTGTTCAGCGCCGAGGAGAGGTAGCAGTTCCAGTCCCCCAGTATGCCGAGGACTATCTTACAGTGGAGCAAAACTTAGAGGGTCTTATGGCCGATGTTCCAGAGATGCCTCTGGAGGAGATCCCACGACACGATCAGCGTCATACCGTGGGAGTCTCTGCCTCTATGGGTCGTTTTCTCTGCAGAGTAGCCAGGAACTTAGCATGCTATCGTGAACATCATTAGTGATGTCACTTTGTAGAAGCCAGGAGCTTCATTTTTTGATATTTTGGTCTTCGGACACATTTTGTAAAAACAAACTTTGATCGTTATATATACATGAGTTCTACTGGCTTACTTTACAAATGTGTACAATTTAATGTGTTTGATTTTATAAGTGATTTAAATGCCTGTCTAATACATAATTAGCTAAAGCATCTATCAATGTATTAAGACTTCTCGGAATGTGTTGATATTATATGTAATCAAAATGTCTTTCCAAGAGGCAAATCCGCAAATATATCCTTAATAGAGTAGGACTTTGAATAGAATATACATTACTGAGATGTAGTACTACCAACTGCGAGTCAAGTCGAACAACCAAATAATGAATTCCGTGAGAGATAGAATCAACCAATAATTCAACCATGGCACTATACTCTGCAATATTGTTAGTTTCTTGACCAAGACATATACCTCGTAGAGATATGAGTTCATTTGTCGGGGCATAGATTGCCCAAGCAGTGGAAGCTAGGTTCCGAGTACTATGACTAGCACCGTCGGCGAAGTCAATATAAGGTAGCGAATACTCCGACATCTGGCAATCAAACACAACGTCATGTAAGGGTAGAGACCAGATAACGTCAAAACAAAACTAAAGTAACACACACACTCAGTATGATACATAAAAATACAAGTACATCATGCACAAATGACTCATGCGTAGTACTTCTTCAAGTACAACCCATTCCTGGGTTCACTCAAAGGCACACCATCATAGTGTACTAGCTCATACGCTCCTTTTTCCAAAACTTTGCTAACAATGTAAGACCCATGCCACATTGGTTCAAATTTCCCAGCTCCTAGGACATCTTTATCTTGTTCATATAGAAGAACAAGATCTCCTTCAGAGAAGACATGATGTTTGACATGCTTGTCATAATGTGCCTTAACATGTTTCTTCTGGGCTTCTATTACAAGAGTAGCGTCACGGCGAGTCTCGTCTAACCGCATCAAATACAACAGACGTTCCTCTTCGGCAGAAGTATTATATAAGAGTTCTACAGCTAGCTTCAAAGACGGTATCTCACATTCTATTGGTAGAATGGATTCTATGCCATAAACCAATCGAAAAGGCGTGAATCCTGTGGCAGACTTAACAGATGTCCGATATGCCCACAATGCCGAAAATAACATTGTGTGCCAGTTTGTTTTATGTATTCCTATCATCCGTCAAATCATAGTTATGAGAACCTTATTGATGGCTTCGACCTAGCCATTGGCCTATGGATAATAGGGTGTTGAGCTATCATGACGAAGGCCCAACTTCTCTGTAATTTTAGACATCATGTTATTTCTAAAATGACTACCTTGATCGGTAACGATAGCCTGAGGAACACCAAAATGAGTGATGACATGGTTAAAAAGGAATAAGGCTGCAGTCTTCCCAGTATTATAGAATGTCGGCATTGCCTCGACCCACTTTGTGAAATAATCAACAGCTACAATAATGTAACCATGCCCCCCGGTCGAGTGAGGGTGACATGTCATGAAATCAATGCCCCATTTAGCAAAAGGACCTACTGAGACTACAGGATGAAGGGGAGCAGGATGCGATCGAATCTTCTAATTATAAGTCTGGCAGGCATGACACTTCTGAAAAGTAGTAATGCAGTCAGTGAATAGGGAAGGCCAACAATAACCTACACATAAGATCTTATGGGTAGTAGCATACCCAGACATATGACCACCACATGCTCCTGAATGGCAGTCATTCAAAGATTTCTCAGCTTCGTCAAAAGTCAAAAAACGTCGAAAGACAGAGTCCATACCTCGATGGTAAAGAGTATCACCGAGGATAATATAATGACGTGCTTGATAACGAATACGACGTCGTTCATTACTAGACAAATTAGGCCGGAAAGTTTGAGTTTGGAGATAGATAATGATATCTCCGTACCAAATATCATCGGTACTGATAAGGAAAAGTGACTCTTCAGGTAACGAATCGACTGCTACCTTTTCCGTGGTAGTGTGGGGAAAATCACAAATTAACTCAGTGAAAACTAGAGATTTCTTCGATGTGGCGCGATCGAATTCCAAATCGAACTCCTAGAGAATAACAATCCACTTGGAGTACTTGCCCCCCAGCAATTGACGTGTCAATATGTGTTGCATGGGGTTACAGTGCGAAATCACTATAGTTTTCCTGGCGAGAATATAATGACGGAAACGTTGGACTGCTTGGATCGCACCCAAGGCTATCTTCTCAACATGTTGGTACTTGATTTCCATGGATGATAAACTTCTACTCAAGTAATAGATAACATGTTCATCGTTGTTATCATCCTCTTGAATGAGGACCATGCCGATAGTATACTCGGATGCAGCTAGATAAAGAAAGTAATCTCGACTATAATCCAGAGGGAAAAGAAGATGAGCTTTTGTGAGGGACAATTTTAAAGATTCAAAGGCATTGTGAGCAACTTTATCCCAGACAAACTCTGAACCTTTCTTTAGAAGACGTGCGACACCTCGAGTAATCTCAGCATAATTCGGGATGAAACGATGAAGAAAGTTTGCTTTCCCCTGCAAACTTTGTAACTGACGCAAAGAAGAAGGAGGAGGGAGATTAAGAATCTCCTCGACCTTGATAGGATCTACCCTAATCCCATGGCATGAAACAATGAAATGGAGGAGACAACCAGATTCTATGCAAAAGACACATTTATGAGGATTCAGGCGAATGAGATAGAATTGGCAACGAAAAAAAATGGCTCGGAGATGAGTAGGGTGATCGACTCGACGTAAAGAATGAGCCGACAAATCATCCAAATAAGGTTGAACAATATGCTTGATATTGTGAAATGAATAAGACATAACACGTTGGAATGTAGCACCTACGTTCTTCAGACCGAAGGGGAGTTTTTGGTAGGAAAAATTACCCCAAGGACAAATAAAATCCGTTTTATGTTGGTCCTCAGGCGCGATATTGATTTGATTATAGCCGAAAAATCCATCCATAAGGGAAAATATTTCACTGCCGGCACAGTCATCGATGATTTGGTCAATGAAAGGGGTTGGAAAATTGTCCTTTGGACAAGATTTGTTGATATCCTGATAATCAACAAAAACACGTATACTACCACCCTTTTTATCAATCGGTATGGGGTTGGAAACCCATTCTGTCAATGCCACGAGGTAAATGAAACCGGCTTTAAGAATCTTTTCAACTTCAAGTTTAATGGCTGCCGCTTTATGTGGATGGACAGGACGGAGGCTCTACCGGACTGGTTTAGCTCCAGGGTATGTCTTAATCTCATGAACAACGATAGCAGGGTCAATACCCGGCATCTCTTCGTAACTCCACGCAAAAATATCACGAAATTCTTTAAACAAGGAAGTATAAGTGACGATTTCGTCGGGAGAACACGAAGCTCCAATATGGACGTGCTCAACTATCCCAGGTTTCACTAAAATATCTATGGGTATCGTGGGTGAAATGTTACTGAGGTTCCCTTCTGCAAACACATCCCATGTATATTGGGAAACCGTGGATATAACAACAACGGTTGACGGAGTCGAAATCCGCTGATAATTCTCAAGAGTCTGTTGTTCCAGAAACAAGATGGAACAATGATGCCCATCGTCCCACGGGGTGTCTTCCATGATGGACATGATCATATCATCAGTAGGAAAGATTACACGGAAAGGATCAGGATACAACTCATCAAAAGAATAAGTAGTAGGGGTTGCTGATTGAATGGCTTGATAAGCGGACTCAACCGGACTTAACGGCATAATGTTGTCGAAACGAACATGATCTCCAAGATCAGGGACTACCCAAGGGTCAATAGACACTGGGAGTTCATGAGGTACAGTAGAGATCATATTGATAGAAGCAATAAACGGGCGTGGAAGATCGGGAGGTGGTGGTATTGGGAAAGTACCCATTAAAGAAGAGTCTTTTAAAAGACCGAACCCAACATTCTCGTAACCCAGAGGGGTTTTAGCGATGAAAGGCACATTGCCAACGTGAGTATCAACATTAAAAAAGGCAATTTGATCAACCGTAACCACTTTTCCTTTGTGAGGAAATCATACGACACGGAAAAGGGTTGACACGACAGCATGCATAGAATCGACCCAACTCCGACCAAGTAGAAGATTATAATCTAAGGGAGTATCCAAAACTTCCACTTCCACCTGAACGGTCTTACCTTCCAGAGTGACAGGCAATGATGGTAGAACACCATAAGTCTTAAAACCCGAACCATTGAAGGCTCGCAAAGTGTTTTGTGATTCGTTTAACGGGGGAGAGCCAATGGCTTTCCAACAAGAAAAATACATTATGCATGTAGAGGCACCTTCATCAATAACAGTCCGACAAATACTCTTGTCGAAGACCATGACTTGGATTTGAAATGAAAGATGTGGGGGTAACCTTGGAATATGATCATCCAAGTTAAAGACTATCATATTTGTATCTGTTGGATCAATGCCACCTATAGCTTTCAACAACGCCCTTCGTTGTGCAGGACAAGACTGAAGGACTTCCATGGCAGACATCGCTGAGGGTGCTTGGGCCAGATCTTCGACAATGCTATAGTTCTGGGCTGCCCGAGCATGAGGATTGAAGGTCAACTTCTTAACAACACCTTTCGGAGGTCGTAAAACTGTATCAAGACTCAGTCGTTTGAGATGAAGACGACCATTCATAGATGGGTTTGGTGGAGAAGGTTGTACCAAATCGGGAGGTGAGTCATCATCCTTCTCCTTAGAGGGAGTATAGTCTTTAGCTCTAGTGGTAAGTGCAACATTGTTTTTCGGGGAATCACCGGTGCACATCAAAACATAAGATGATATAGAAGTAGAGGGTTGGTCGTGGATGACCAATGAAGCTTGTTGTTGAGATGGGAAGGGTTGAGACAAGACTACCGGCGTTGAGGGCTTTGGTGTTCCTTGAAGGAACTTGTTAACCTCGGAACGTCTCGGACAATCCTTCGTGTAGTGATCGTCACCACAGATAAGGCAAGGGTAGCGTGGTTTGCGCTTATCCCGGTCATCAACAAGAGGTGATTTGGTTTGCTCATTTGGATTAGTGTTTTTACCCTCCTTATTCTTGCCTCTCCCTTTCCTAGACTTAGTCTTACCGATCGACGTAGATTGAACAACGTTCACTTCAGAAGTTTTACCGGCGGGAGGAGCAGGAGATGGAGCACTTTGCACATTAGAAGAATTGGATTTCGGGGTTGTAGTTGAAACATAATGTGAGTGGCTATGAGTGGAACCAATCACACCATCAGCTGCATGTGAGGTAGCCGGAGCAGTAGAAGTAGTAGAAGTACCAGGACGAGGTAAATTAGGTAGTAAATCATACAAAGTTCCCATTTGCGAATAAACGAGATCTAGATACTGAGCACGACTAATAGCCTGCTCTTCGGTGACAACACCGCCCATAGCAATGTCTTTACCAATTTTGTTTACAAAATACTTGGTAAACCACTCTGCCAGTAACTGATCAGGAAGCTCAAGTTTAATGAGACGTCGCCTCCGTTGCCACTCATGAATATGATCAGATATATGAGTGCCCGAGATTTGTTTGAAGGAGGTTAAAATCTCAGTTCCGGTATCGTAACGAATCGGTAACTGGTAGTGTGTGAGAAAGGCCATTACAAGGGTGTTGAAATCGGAAAATAAACCTCATGGTAATTCAATGTACCACTTCGCAGCAGCACCTGTAAGAGTTCGTTGAAAAAGACGCAGTCTAATGGATTCATCCATCAACGAGTTGGACGAACACCATAAGTGGAAAGTCATGGCATGATTATTTGGGTCCTCTCCCACCTTCCCATCGAATTTGTGGATGTCCGATGGAAGCTTTGCAGGAATAGCAGGCCATTGGGGAGAGTGACGAATAGGATCATTGAGAATCCTGGACAAATCTGGCAGATCCAAAGTAGCAAGAAAAGGAAATTGTTGATTCACTTGTGGATACTGGTGACTTTGGGGTGGAAGCCCTGTCGATAGACCAGTGGGACCGTATGCAGTCTACCCCCAGAGAGAAGATCCTGGTTGGTTTGGTGGTGGTTGAATCAGATAGTAACCCCAAGGATTTTGACCTTGAGTTTGAGTAGTGACTTGAGGTTGAGTAGTTTGACCTGAACCCCAGATAGGATTAGTCACACCTAGATATGGTTGGCCTATAGTAGGGACAGCTTGTTGACCCCCATCATTTTGAGGAAAGTTTTGCATAAGTTGATTCCAATACTGGGCCAATGCAGGAGGTATGTTTTGTCCTAAAGGTGAGGTTGGTCCCCCTATCAAAGGGACAGTTGCACCCGGAAGTTGTGTACCAACCGTAGGTTGCGTAGTAACTATGTTATGTCCAGGAAAAGGAAAAGGAAACGTACTACCCTGTCCACCAACATGATTGTGCAAGTTTGGTGCAACAGTCGGGATAATGCTACTAATATTAGGATTTCCAGGCAGAAACGGAGGGAGTGTCGGAATGAAACCGGGAATAGGATTCCCAGGAAACTGAGGACCATTTGGAGAACCAGGTGGATTTTACGGAGGTGTTGGATGGGAAACATTCAACGATGGATTCAACGCATGGTAACCAAGAGGTAAATTTGGATTAGCCTCAGGAGTTCTCTGGGTATTGATAGGAGGAAGAGTAGTTACAGTAATTCTGGTTTGGACACTCGAAGTAATAGCGAGATGGGCCATCTCGAGAGGGAGAATAAAATGATAAGTTGTAGTCTCTGGTGCAGTTTCTGGTTCAGGAGACACGGGAGGGTTGATGGTTTCATAGACAGGGGATTCAGTACCAAACAAGACTCGTCGAAAATCACCTGACCAGAAAGGATCTTGGCCTACTACACCGTGAGAAGGCCCAACAATTGATTCAGAAGATGTAACAAGAGTTTCTTCAGAAAGATGAAATCGTCTTGAAGGTCGTTCACCATGACGAATGCGATAATCCTCTACAGTATTGGTAATTCGAAATTCCGCAAGAGGATCAGTGGGTTTTACTTGTGGAGGTGGTGTAAAAACTTCTAGGACGTCACTGATGTCCACGTGTGGTAGAGTAACAAGAGGAATTTCACCCGGACAAGGAGAGTCCTCAGGGGTACCCTCAGGTGTTGTCGTATGAAAAGGTTGTGAAGCTTCCGGATGTTCCTGAGACAAACCTTACATCCTACGTGAACGTCGCGGGGGAGAAATTGTAAACAAGTATCCAACTCCCCAACGAAAATCCTATGGTCCACTTCGAGAAATAAATAGCACACCCTAGTAAACAAAATCTAGAAGCAATGACCAAGCAAACAATACCTTCCAATATTGAAGCCACTAGTTGGTGATGAAATCCAACGTTGCAACAACGAGATGGGAAGGGGCGGGGCTAGGATGGAAAAGTTACGTTGATGACCTGCTTAACAGACTTATGCCCTGGTGAAAGCTCCCACACATAATCGTGGGTATACCCTCCAAGGAGCCCCGAGTGAGTTTGATCAACATCGATTCCAGGTACCGCGAAGACTTTCCCCTCCACAGTCACCTTAGGTAAGAACCTAGAGATATAAGCCACTAAGGTCACCAAAAACAACAGTACAACCTGGGGAAATAGTCGTCACTCCAATCCACACGCAAAGGCAGGGTATCTAGCCTGAAATCAACTCAAAGGCTTCCACTCATAATTGTGGGTATACCTCGGAGTGACCCCCGTAATACGTGCAATCTCTACACCGACGTCAACAAAGCAGGGTTAGTAACTCTGCCAACACCAATTCGACCTAATACTTGACCCTTGTGTTAGAAGGGCTTCCCAGGATAATATGCTGCCAATGGAATTTTACACTCCCTAACTCAAGATACTATTGTGTGTTTTTGAGATTTTGGAGAGTGTGTCTCTCTTCCTACTCCAAAGCACTAGCCTAGCTAAATGTTGGTGTAAAATATCCCTAGAAAAGAGTTACTAGATCAATTTTAATATTACGCAATGTTTTTACAGGCTGTTGTTTACTCAAAGGCAATGGAAATGAAACTCGTGATGTATGAATCTGACCCAAATAATGCAAGGATATGATGAAATAGAATTTGTTTCATTCGATGAACCCTAGTTATGGGAGAGAGTGAACAATTTCCGAATCAATCTCAATACTACAATGCAAATGCAATGCTCGATTTCCTTTTAGATGCCAATGTAAACAATCATGTATCAATGAACAAGTTCCATATGTCTTTCTCAAAACTTCAAAACTCTTAAAACTTTGATTTTCAATGTTCTCGCAAAAAGCAAAAACAAAAACTTGAAAGAAAACATACAATTCACTTTCCAAGAAGAACTCTGAATAATGAGAAAAGAAAAACAAATTATAAAGACTCAAACAAACAACCCAAGCCAATACTTTCAATGAAAGAAAAAACAAAAGCAAACCAAGGAGCTTCTCAATGTAAATGAAAAAGTTGTCCTTTCGAACCAACAAGCACAAGAGAAACACCCAACACTCAACTCTCAACCAATCCCTGGTTCTCAGCAAGTCAGATACACTCAACTCTAGAAGTCAAAGGGAATGACAATGCCAACAAAAGCTAAGAAATGAAAGTCAAGTTTCAAAGGCAAGAAAAAACCTAGAAAACCTAGATCAGTTCGAGCAAACCAATGATAGCAAAAGATATGTAAGTCACTGATTCAACAAGCCAAAGAGGCGTAAATCAACATATATGAGCTATTGACAGAGTCAAAATTTAAATTCAAAAATTTCAAAAAACTGTTCGCAGGCCAGTGTGGAACACAGTGCGAGAAACTATGGTTCTCGCAGGCCACTTTGATGCAGCATGAGAACTATCCACACTGAAATGTATATGCAGAGTGCAAACAGTCAAGGTTCTCGCAGGCTGCAAATGGACACAGTGCGAGAATCCCTGAAACTAATGAAAATTTTGAAAAAGCAAGTAAAAATCAAATTGGCTTATAGACCCAGAAGGTCTCTCAGGGTATCTTGAAGACTCAGAGACTAACAAATCAAGAGAAAAATGCAAACAGAGCAAATGGCCACAGAAAGTTCAAAAACCAAAAAGACAAAAGGGATCATTCCCCAGTGGAGTCGCCTATTTTGTTATAGGATAAATTCGTAAGTGCGGACACAAACCGATCTCCCTAGATCCACCTGGTATCTAGAACAAAACAGGACAGAATAATACACTTTCCCTAGATCTAGCCTATTGAATGAACTGAGAGATAAGGGCTATGGACATACCTTATGAACGCTTTCCTTAGATCTCTGTTGTTCCAAGCTTCACTTCAATGCTCTTTTCCTGTCCAGATCACGACAAAACGAACCAATCGAAGTAAAGACAAGTTAAGATATTCAATGACTAGTCTATACATATGATCAAGGAATTATGTAATAAAGTGACATCATCTTTATAGCAAAGGGACATATTGTTGTATTAAATTAATTGAAAGTGAAACTTACAACCTGAGCCTTGATGTCATAGGTCTCCTTTCGATGGCTTCCAGCTCTGACACACACACTTGCTCATGCATGAAGAAAATCAACCACATGTGATGACCTTGTTGTTATCTCTTGCTGCTGTAGCATCAGTCCTCCATACAGTCTTGAACTAATTCTCTAATCAAACTCTTGCTAACTTGCTGCTAACTGAACTTCTTAACCCTTTCCATGAGCAATCTCCTCAATATATAGGAAGAGATAGATTAGTTACTTGGATAGGGAATGATCCCAAGATATCTGGAATGATAGTACTTGAATAACCACTCGAAAGCCAACTCACCTTTCTAGAAGATTCCCTTCTAGAAGGTTCGAGATCTTTATCTTTTTCCCTTTTAAGAGCATGTTCGCACCCTAACTATGAGTACAGTGTGAGAAGTTTGCACCCCAGCTTAAGGTAGCCTGCGGGAAACATGCATTCCTGCAGGTGAATATATAAGCATCCTGCGAACATGTTTCAAAGTGTGAATTCTGGAAGAAGACAACTGTAACTTTTCTCAGGAAAGTATTCTTGGTAAAGAGCTTGATTTTCCATCATCATGACATCATCATGACACCATCACAATGACCAAATTTGTGGATAACAGCATGAGGAAGAGAGGTGGGTGACAGAAGCGGCTGACAACTATCTGCAACTCTATAGGCTACGTGGGTGGGGACTCGGGGGGTCACCAGTGTTTTGATTGCATCCCTAACACCCCATACAGAGGAGTGTACATGACTCTATTAAAAGAGAGTAATTAGTATAGTGGAAAATAAAATTTATTCATATGTAATTTGTTTTTTGAAAAATAATTTAGTTAGAATGAATATATATGAACTATATATGCAATAGAAAAATGTTTATGGTAATTTGACAATTATAGTTTCAACCATATTGAACTTTGTAATTTATAAAAATATCTTTTCATTTTTTTTTTAAATTAAATCTTTATGTTTCATATATAAAATTTTGATATGAGTTCACCAATACATAATCTATAATAAAGATCATTTAATAAAAATAAACATCATGATTATAACCATCTAACAAACATAAACATCATCTAAATCTGCTAACATCATCTATGTAATTATATATACCTCTAGCACATATAAACATCATTAATTAGCTAGCACACAAATCTAATAATGTAACAAGGCATCATCATTGTGATCACATCTAACAAAACACAAGCATTGTCTAACATCATCATCCCACACATCTAACAAACATATTTTAACATAAACATCTATCAAGCACATTTATAAAACATATCTAACATTACCTAAAAAATCCTACAATGGTGCACAATTTTTTGAAGAAAATCCTACAATGGTGCACAATTTTTTTATTTAACCCTATCACAGTGTGGTTGATTATCCGACACCTTGGTGCATCTGGTGTTACATAGGGCACTAGCTATTTAAAAAAAAAAAAACCTAATATGATGCTCCCTTTGGATCAAGGGTGTGCCTCGGTGCATCAATATACTACGGAGCACACCGACGTATATCTTTTGAAATAATCCTACAATGGTGTGTAAATGTTTTTATTTAACTATGTCATGGTGCATTCTATTATTAGTGGCACCAGAATGTCTTGTTTTAACAAGCGCACCAGATTATATATTTTTTAAAATAACCCTATCACGGTGTGTCCGTTTAGAGAACGTGTGCTGACCAGTTTGTCAATATACCACAGAGCACACCGGAGTATATTTTTTGAAATAATCCTATGATGGTGCATATTTGTTTTATTTAATCATGTCATGGTGTGGTTATTAATGCAATTCTTTGGTCCATTGGAGTGTTATAGACACACTAATGAAGTTTATTTTAAATATACGTACCATTATTCTTTAAAAGTTATCAAAAATTTTATTTTCCAGTAATATAGATTATAATTTTTCTAGACTGAGCATGTTGTAGACTCAAGGATTTAGTGAAATACCAAATATATTATAAATGGGAAATGATTATAGTTTAGGATTTTGAGAGACAATTATGATCATTTATGGTGAGATCAAGGTTATGATCATTGATGGCGAGATCAAGCAGGTTATGATCATTGACGACGAGATCACACAATTTATGATCATTGACATCGACATCATGCAGTTTATGATCATTGATGATGATATCACTCAAGTTATGATCATTTACAATGAGATCAAACAAGTTATTATCATTGAAAATCATGCAAGCTGGTTATGATCGTTGACAATGAGATCACACAAGGTTATAGTAATTGATGAGCATGATGTCCATATGGGAAGGACAATCTATATGGTAGTAGGTACCCATGGAGAAAGATTCTGATCATGGACATTATGGTCATAAGAACTCAATTTGTCATCATAATCACACGCAAATGTGAATTAGCAACTAATATAAATTATAATTTTTCTAAACAACCTGTTAGTTTGGAGTTCACCAAATATTTGAGTCTGCAACATGCTTCAGATGATTATAGATTATAATTTTGAGAGACTACCCATAATTTAGAATAAAATATTTATAGTTGAAATTCCTATACTTTATACTCAAGTATTTACAATTGAAATGCCTATAATTTAGACTCAAGTCATTACAGATGAAATGCAGACAAAAAAAATCACAGAAATGCCCAAGAAACAAATCTATCTCCCTCTCCCTCGCCTCTGAATCCCATACACCAATGTATTGGTAAACTCTCTACTCCTACTGCTACTGGCTCTGTCTCGGATAACGTCTCTACATGATTAAGAATATGGCTAGTAATTTTTTCTAATTTAACCCTTTTACATTGTGCTAAATAACTAGGTGCACTAATGCATCAGTATTTACATAGCACACCGAAGTATTTTTTTCGAAAACCTTACCATCATATGCCATTTTTTGGGAGAAATCGTCTGCACCAATGCAATTGTCTAGGTCTCACACCATTGTATATAGTTTTTTTTTAAATAAAACTTCCATGGTGTGCAATTTTTAAGAGCAAATGTGCACCCTGATGCATTATTATTTCTATAGTGTACTATAGTATATTTTTTCTTTGAAATAACCCTACTATGATGTGTTTGTTTTCCTGGCACCAATGTTTTAGTTGTATAAAATTCACTGGTGCATTATATATTTATAAATGTGACGTAAAAAAACATCCACTAAAACCTCTACCCGCTCTCCTTCACTAGTATCCTCCACTATAAATAGATCTTTGGGATATTTTAATAGGGGCATCCACAAAAACCTCCGCTAGAGGGAATTTTCATTGTAGTGTGAAATCCTCTCCATACAACCAAGTATTCTCAAATGAACCTTCTTATTAACCTCTATTCCCTGACATCAAAAATCCTCTTAGGGGCTAGAGATAACTACCCTGCCTCATCTAGTGGAGGAAGATCTACGAAAGCGGTGGCTTGTTTTCCTAATGCATTATTGAGGTAGGATACATGGAAGGTGTGGTGGATCCTTCTACCCTATGGTAGCTCCAATTCATATGCTAACTCTTTGACTCTCTTTATCACTCTGTAGGGTCCATAAAATCAAGGCTTCATATACTTTGCACCACTCTTCTTTAGCGACAATTGTTTGTAAGGATCCAACCTGAAAAATGCTAGGTCCACAACCTCAAAGCTACATTTTACCCAATGCCTATATGCATACATCTTCTACTAATTCTGAGAGTCATGCAAATTCTCCTTCATGACTCTCAAGATGTCCTGGTTTTATTAAAACCAATATTTGGCCTTGGGATCCCTACTCTCCCCAAATTCCAAATACACAAATGATGGGGCAACGTAGCCATACAATGCTCTGAATGGGATCATCCTGATGGACATGTGATGAGTGGTATTGTAAAATTTCTCCTCGAGATGTAGCCACTTTATGCATGCTCGTTGTTGTCCTAACATGTAGATCCTCAGCTACCCCTTCATCCATTTGTTTACTATATCATTATTCTCATATCTCTATGGGTGATAACTAGTACTTGGTGTGAACTCTATCTCGGATAACCTGAACAACTCCTTCCAAAACGCGAGAAGAAACTTGTTATCCTAGTCACTCACTATGTTCCTCGAAAGACCATGTAGGCTAAATAACTCCCTGAAGAATAGGTACTCTACTTGAGATGCATTGTACTATGAATGAATGGAAAAGAAGTACACATATTTAGTCAATATATTCACTACCACATAGATATATTCCCTTCCCTATACCTTCACCAAACCTGTAATGAATTCCATGGAAATGATTTCCCACTTCTGTTCTGGAATTGAAAATGGTTGAGGCAGACCTCCAGGATGTGTAAAAAATGACTTTTTTATTTTATTTCAAGTCATGCACTCCCTCACACGATGAAGTACATATTCCTTGATATGCTTCCAGGAGAATCCCTCTCCTACCAGCCTGTAGGTATTCACATACCCCTGGTGCCCTACTATTGGTGCCTTATGTACTACCCTAAAAATCTTATCCTTGAGTGTGGACTTAGGGGCAAGATAGATCTTTTCTTTTTAGTATATGATTTCATCCAATACCATATACCTGTCATCTTGAATACTTCCCTCCATCAACTCATAGCATAAGGTATTCTTGGAGTATTCTACCAAAAGGGTGGACTTCCAATCTGCTGAAATTTTTGTCATGGATAAAGTTGTTGGTATCCTGGATAGGGCATCAATAACTATGTTCTTCTTCCCCTTTACATACTCAAAGTAAAAATCATATGATTTTAGTTTAGTCACACATTTTTGTTGTCTCTCATTCATATCTCGCTACTCCAAGAAATATCTCAAGTTTTTGTGGTGTTTCCTAACCACGAAGTGTCCTCCCACTAGGTACTATCTGAACTTGGCTAGTGCATACATGATGTTAAACATATCTTTATCATAGATAAATTAGAACTTTTATGTCTCCCTCAACTTTCGTCTCTCGAAATATATTGGGTATCAGTTCTACATCAGCACCAATCCTATCCCATCACACTCCAAGACAAAGGGTTGTGTGAAATATGAGAGTGCTAATACTAGGTAGGTTCTCATCACCTTCTTCATCCCGTCGAATGTTTTTGGTTCATATTTCGACCATCAAAAATCCCCTTTCTTGGTGAGGTATGTCAATGACATAGCCAGTTGTGAAACTTCTTTCACAAAATTCTTATAACAATTGCATATTCCTAAGAATCCTCATAACTTTGTCACTGATCTAGGAGTGGTCCAATCTAATATCTTCTGGATCTTCTCTTGATGCACCCTTACTCCTTCAACACCATTCACATTCCCCAAATAGAGGATCTCTGTCAACCCAAACTGACACTTTACCTCCTTGGAAAAAAGCTATTGTTCCTCCATAATGGTAAGAATCTTGTCCACATGTTCCTCCCAAATCCTGATGTAGATCAAAAGATCATGAAAGAACACAAATAATAATTTCCTTAACTTCTTATTGAGGATGTGATTCATACATGAATGGAAGGTATAGGGTGGGTTATTCATCCTAAAGGGAATGACTAGAAACTCGTAGTTCCCATAGTGACACTTGAAGGTTGACTTGTGGACGTCCTCCTCTTTGACATGAATCTGACGGTACCTTAATCAAAGATCAATATTTGAGAAATAAATCAACCCATGCAACTCATCTATCAAATCATAAATCCTAGGTATTGGGTACCTGTTTTTTATGGTATTTTTGTTCAATGCCCTGTAATCGGTCCACATCCTCATCGTTCCATCCTTCTTCTTTACGAATACCATAGAAGAAGTGAAGGGACTAGAACTAGGCCCAACGTTCCCCACCTCCAACAACTCCTATATGACCTTTTCTATTTCATCCTTGAACTTCTTTGGATTATTGTATGGTCTAATGATCACAGGCTTTGACCCCTCTTCCAACTCAATGACATTCTCAAATCCTATGTGAGGTGTTCTCCCTACTAGTAATGGTTCAAACACACTTTCATGTTTTCCAATCAATTCCTGGATATCCATATGGCAATGTCGGAAATCCTGTGATGGCTTCACCATTGTGATCAAGCGTTATGTTGTGCAAGCCAGGTCCCCATGTTTAAAAAGGTCCTCCATGGATTGATTTGACATGATCCTAAGGGAACCTCTAGACATACCTCTTACGATGACTCATTTTTCCACCCTTGTCTCTGAAATCCATCCTCATGTCCTAGTATTTCATGTGGATATCTCCCAATGAGTACAACCACTAAACTCCAAGGACCAGATGGGTGTTCTCGAAATATACAACATAAAATTAAATGATTAATGTATAGTTTCCCAATCTTAATTCCAATCCTGTGATCCTATGAGTACACTCCATGTTGTACTCATTTTCTTCTACCACATTGAATCCCTCAAAGTCCTTTGCAAGGATTTGTCTCCTAGTGAAAAGTGCAACATCAATGAAGTTGTGGGTGGCCCCACCATTAATTAGTGTTGTAACCCTTTTCCCCTACAAAATGCCTCTGGTCCTGAAGGTGTAATGTTTGGGAACTAATAAAAGAGTGGAAATGGTCACTCCCTTGGAACTATCCTACAATGGTTCCAACTCTATAACATTGAGGTGTGATGGCTCACCAATGTTGTGTCCAATTCCTTCATCATCAACGTCATCCTCCTCGTCAGAAAAAACCTCATTATAATGGACTTTACCTTTTCCCATACATTGATGAACTAGTTCTCATATTTCCTTGAAACTGTAGAAAAGCCTCTTCCTCCTTACTTCACTCTTATTTGACAAACAGTTTGCATATGTTTCCAAGATAAGAATATTGTCAAATATACTGCATGTGTCTATTACAAATAAAATAGAGAAGATAACAATGACATATTATTATGGTTTGAAATCTCCAAATCACAAAGATATCAAATTTTTGTAATAGAAACAGAAAAATACTTCTAAAAACACAGATCTAATGGATGGAAGGAAATTGAAACGTCCACTAACAAAAAGAAAACTCAAACAGAAAACCTGGAATGATGCCAATGATGTCAATTTCTCCAAGGTTATTCTATCCTCTTGTGACCTACTTCAACATCTCCACTCTACAAATAATCATCCATCCCTATGGTTCTAACTCAAATGGATTGTTGTGATTTTCAAACCCCTTACAAAGGTCATTGTGGGACAAGGTTGTGTGTCTAGTGGGGCCTCGTGAGACACTCATCTTCAACTAGTGTGGATGTCTCTAGATATGGATTCTCAAAAACCTCATAGTACCTTCAAGATAAAAAATCATCCTCTCATGTAAATATCCATAATTCCTTGTGATATTTGATATTCCTTCAACTGAGAACAAACCCCAGATTAATCTCTAGTGGAATCCTTGATGGATCCCTCCCTTGTCTATCTAGGGTGGATATTTCCTCACTGAAACCCTAAAAAAATAATGGCTCCAATAACACTCCAAAATGAGAGATCAAATTATAATACTAGGGTGAATGGTTACCCCTATATTTATCCTTCCTCCAGGAATTATAGATATTTCCCCTTTTTTACCAAATCAAACCCTCACTTCATTTTCCATCCAATTTTCATTTAAACAAAATTATTTATTTATATTTAATGTCACTTTAGGATTTGTCATATTTTTAACCTAGTGACACAAAATAAACCTTTGTGACCGTCGTTTCCTTGTTGAATATAGCCTACGAGAGTCATATAGGATGCTAAGTCATCCTCCATCATGATCGATTGGAAAGGGACATCACAAAATATCTGGAAATGATTAACAATAGTCTTGCGACCACTCCATCCTTATTCTTATGTTGAATTCCATATAAATTTAGTTGTACTTATATTAATTGTATATACTATGAAATTCTAGGATTTAGGCCAAAATTTGCCATCGATGTTTTGTACTTCAATAAACAACAAGACAGGTCCATAATGATATGATTCTTATTCTTTACCATTTTCCCTGTAGTTTCTTCTATAGGAATTAAATCCACACATTCATTGTGTAATCACCAATGAAGGCCATAAAATATATCTCATATCCAACATATGATCTAATTATGGGTCCACATAGGCCAATATGCAATAATTCACGTATTAAATTAACACACCACACTATTATAGTATGAAAACCCTCACGTGTTTTCTTGTTCAGAACAAAATATTCACAAAACTCTATAGGATTGTGTTCTTGTGGTAATACATGTACCATGTTAAGTTTATGCAATAGTTAAGCTAAATAAATTTAAATGTCCACACCTTAAGTCCCATAGTCTACTAGATTCAACTGTTGTTTCCAACACACACTTTACTCCAACATCCAATTCTAGTTGATAAAAACTATTTTCTTCATAACCTTGAGCTATGAGAACTTATGAATTTTCTTTATCATATACATTGCATCTTCAAATTCAACTTTGAAATTCATTGTATTCAATAGATTTACTAATAAAAGATTTGTCTTCAATATCGGTATGTACAATACTTCATAATATCAGGTGCCTCACTTGTATGTAGAAACATATGTACACCATTGATCCATAGTGGATAATTATATAATATGCCATCTATCTTGGTACATTATGGGTGGAAAATTAGAGGAATTGGCTTGCAGAGCCCATTTTAGTGATAAGTCCAAATTTGGTGACTTCAAGTCTAGAACCTTCCAAATCTAGTTTGAGGCATCAAATGACACTTTTGGAGGTCAAAAATTTTTCATCATAGTTTCCATCAACTCTAAAATGTTCTAGACATTAATATATTTCCAATGGTTCTAAAATTATGTCAATCGAAGCTTGTATGTGAAATTTATCCCTCCTGCAATTTGGCATAACTTGTTCACCATTATGGTACCAAGTGGATGCCACATCAACCCCCATTAATCAAACACTTGGGCCTAGTAACATGTCGAATTTATATAATATTCTATATGAACTAAAACCCTAACACTATTTGAGGGTTGAGACATGCAAAAACCCTAACCTTAACCCTAGACAACTATCATGCTATGTTAAATACTAGGCTACTAGGAAGAGAAGGGGTTACATTCTTTCAATATTGTACTTGTTCCATATTTGAATATAGAATATAGGAGTGATTTATGAGATAATAACATAGAAGGTATAATATTATGTATGATCCATTTAGGCCATAGTGGCATAGGAAACTTCGTAGAGAGTGCCCCTTTCTTTGTACTTGCATTTCATAACTTAAGAAAAGAGAGTAGAACATAGGCCTCACCTTCTAGGTTGGTTTTCTCCCATATCAAGTTTCCTAGGATACATATTGTGTTCATTTATGTGGATGGTGTGTTCATTTTATTGTTCTTTCATTTTCATAAATTTGATACTTAATCTAATAATAACAAATTTGAGATATAAGGAGATAAACTGCCTACTAAAAGAGTTTAGAATATTGAAATATCTATTGCGACAAACTATTATAGTGGAATATCATTGGGTGTTTAGATATCAGTCACCTTAAACAATCATATCTAGGTTTATTTCATCTCCAAACTTGATATCTACATGCACACATGGCTCAAATTTTTCAAACCAATCATACCTTCCATTCAAATGTCTAGTCACACTAGAATCAATGTGCCAAGACAATTTAAAAAAAAATTTCACAACAAGTGATGTTGTTAGTGCATGTTTCTCAATGTCCTCATCTAAGTTACTCTTCTCTATCACATTATATGAATGCTTCTTATTATTTTCATGGATTCACTTGTATTAGTATCTCACGTAATTTATTTACTTGTTATAGTAGTAGCACATGACATTCATTCTCTAAGATTTCCTAGCATTCTATGAATTTCTTAACCAAAATTCATATTCTCAAATTTCTAGATTTTAAATCTCTTCTTTAATGTCTTCAAAGAAAGTGCTTCATAAATTTTACTTTTGAACTTATTCAAGGATTATTATTCTTGAAGTAACACACCTCAAGCTCATCATGTAATATTTTTCAAATGTTCCACTAAACATTGAAACTAGTTACAAAGGTTGAAATACTTCATCTAACCCATTTCATGTCAAAGAAACCCAATCCTATGGATCCACTATATAGCCAACAAAATCTAGCTGGTATTAAATATTTTGTATAATATGACTCACAATCAAACACATTCTGATTTTCACCAAGCTTCAAAGAATACATTTTTTTACGAAATTCAAGTATTCTTGACTTATTCAATGTCTTGCATAGATTCTACAATGTGGTCCATATAGTATGTGAACTCTCCATGTCCATGATTTGAGAAATGATATGTTCTACGATAGTAGAGTTTATGATATACTTTTCTCTTCATCATATGCCTCAAAGTTCACTAAAGAAACATCATTAGTAGGAGGTTTTCACTCACCTTCTACAATCTTCAACAATCTCTACTTCATCAACACGTTCCATATCAAAAATTTCCAAATGAAGTAATCATTTCCATCAAACTTGATGTCTAGTAAGGGAATTCTTGAAGAAGTAAATGAAATTCTCCCAAATCCTTAATAATATCCAAGATTCTTTTACTTTGATATGGATACATGGATTTCCATGATCATATTAAATTGGGCTCTGATTACATGTTGCAAATGAGGATGAATCCTTGTTTGTGTTAAAATATTATGTAGTTCTTATCCCTTTTGGGACATGCTTATCAATATTTTATGCACTTTGATAAATACTTTCAACCTTACTAAATAAATCAACTCTAACACTACTTTTTTTTAAGCTTACATAAGATATTCATCCAAGTTCAACACAACATGCTCCTCTTCTAGAATATTTGATTGCACTACACATGTACTAGTTGTACAACAAACAAAACCAATAAATGTTAGAAACATCAGTACAAGTCCAAGAACACATTTCTCATATGTCAACAAAAATAATTCTAGATAAAATTTAAATAATAATATACCTACTGTAACAAAAAAATTACTATGTAAGACACCGAGCCCCTTAAGTGATTTTTAAGGGATGGGGTATTAACATTTTTGTTTTCCTTAACCATATTGAGGCCTCTTCTCGAGGGAACCATCATCTTCTACTCATCAAGAGCTTCCTAATGATCGTCAGCATGCTAAAAACCAAGCTCTGGATCAAAATTTATGGCTATCCAAAGTCTTATACCTTCTTGGTCAAAGTCCAAATCACCACCATGTGGCTCCACATCACCTATGTCCTCAACTATGTGGCTTCAAAGTATTAGACATTATTGGTCAAAGTCCACATCACCACCATGTGGCACCCATGTGGCTCCAAAGTCTTAGACCTTCTTGGTCAAATTCCACATCACCACCATGTGGCACCCATGTGGCTCCTTGTCACCTACCACATGGCCCATTGGAGCTTTGACATATCAACCCCGACCATACTACACTTATTCACTCTTTTAACCATTCTTTGATACTAATTCCCCAAGTTATCATCCCACTGTGGCATTGACCCCCCACCTCATTAGCCCATAGGGGTACCAGGATATCAGTCCCTGGGTAAAACAAACCTTACCACTTTGTAACTCCAATTCCCATTTTGGTGTCCCAATTGGCACCTCAAACACATGTCATTCCCATGACCTACCACTTATCATGACATGTGGCACTCATGATGTGTCATGAACCACTACCTTTAAATGCCAAATCCCCTTGACACATGGCATAAATCAAAACATGCCACATCACCTCCCACATGGACTAATGAGAGTGTACACATCATATTTCGACATACGGTCTCTCCTATTGGTTTTTTACATCTATTTGTTCTTCATTGGATTAATAATTTCATCTAATGTCAACTTGACATCATCGACACATGTCTTTATTCGCTCGTAGGATAAAACAAAGGGGGTTGGAACCCTTCTTCCAAAATGAGCTTAAGACCTCCATGAGGTTTATTAGATTCCCTTCCCACTAGTTTACCTCTACACACGAGATTCCTTTCACATCTAATTTTTCCCTATGCACCCTCTCCTTCCAGTATCAGTTTCCTTCCAACAACATCAAGCTCGTGGTCCTCTTTTGCTCCAATCTAGGCTTTGGGTCTTCTCTTCTCTATCTCAGAACTCTCCCATTAGTTCTCTCTTGCTCATCCTACACACACTCTTTTATTCTCTTATACCTCTCATGTATCCTTCTGAGACCCCTTTCACCTTCATGTATCCCTTGCACGCAATCACTTGGGAAGGTTCTCGACCTGTCCCCTCATTTTTTTCTATCAAAAGGAAAATATATCGTCAATCTGAGTGATTTTGAAATGGTACTTTGTGGTACCTTTGTTTTGTATATTATCTTGTCCTAACCATGTTTCCCATACGTTTATTCATAGGTGTGGTTGGGTGTTCAACTACCAACCCCTTCTTATCGACTGTTTGGCTTCAACTCTAAGCTAGATAAATATGACTATTTCCTTCACATTATTCCTCAAGGTGGCTTGGGGTATTTTACACATGAATCCTCCTTATTTTCCTATTACTAATCCATATCATGGTATCATGGCCAGTATTTTAAGGATTCACCCATGAATCAACTAGTTGACAGTTTCCAAATAAACAAGAATAGAATTATAATGTTTATATATCATGGCATGGAAATGATTAGACATGATTAATTACATATTGGGGAATATAGGGGTATTACAATCCACTCCTCCTTAAAGGAACACCATCCTCAGTGTTATTTGCATCTCAGTAACATTTTCCATGTCTTAATCTTTCAACTACTTCTGCAATGTTGTTTCTCTTCTTTCTCTGGTTCTTTTCCCATACTCCTGGCATTTATCACATGCCTACACAAATTTGAAACAACAAGCATATTAATCCCAATTTTATGAAAAAAAAATTATTGTTGTTCATAATTTCAGTAGGAAATTTACACATTAGCACAATACTTGTCTATGGATTTCATGGATCTGCATCCATGTGGTTGCCATATTTACTTGGCTCACTATTTTCCTTGACATACCCATTGTACTCATGATCCCAATCAAAAATTTATGATATATATTGAACTCTTTTCTTCCTTGTGGTCACTCACCTTCCAGGCTCAGGCTTGGGCATCCCCCTCTCTGCTATACATCCCCTCGAGCGATCCATCTTTCCTATCAAGGATTTCTTTCACAAGAAATTTTTTATAGACTTCACTGAGTATTATAACTAAGGTTTCTCTATATCTTTTTTTGTCGAGGCATCTCTCAGGCCCGTGTTACCAAATAAAAACATTCTTTGTGGTGATCATGGCATATCATAAGGTTCTCATGTCACAATCAATATCCATTTTCATTCTTTCTAGCTTGAAAATCATCATATGTCCCTCCAGGATAGATATTTCATGAGATGTTATCATCAGTTTAATCAAACTCTTCAAATATATTACCCATAGATTTAAAATTTCACAATCCAATTTTCAAATATGTTCCATACAATAACCACATTCCACAATCTCAAGACTTCTTTCCCTAGGAATTTTGGCTCTATTTTAACAAGCAAGCTTTGGTATTCCTTATTGGATTACATCACTTCCATATCCAAGACCCTTCTTCCTACAATTCATTCTTCACACATCTAAACAAATTTTTATTTCTCATGCACATTATACTTTCATTGGACACTTGGAGTGGCTCACAAATAGTTTCCAAAATTTTTGTATACTAACAATTTCATTACATTCATCTATTCAATGATATAAGATAAAATGGATTTTCATTCTAAACAAATGCATCATTTCGACATACCCATCCTTTTAAAATCCAATCACTTATCATATGACTTTAACTAATGTGATAATATCCATGGCCACATTTACACACAATGTATTGTGGCATTCATTTCTGATTACCACCGTTTATGTTAGGTACTCTTCCATGGTGCATTGGAACTCATCCAACCTCTCAACAGATGGATTATTTATTCATATTCATTTTTACGACAAGACTGTTTTTCCTTCTTTGAGTTGATCATGACCTCAAATCAACATACATTTTATGAAATTAAAATTTTATATGAATGCATTCCATCATTCTTTCTTTGTTGAAAATCAAGGTGCCAATATTGATGGCCACCCATGTTTCCTATCTTTATTATTTCAAAGTTATGGTAGGAAATTAGAAGGTCCTCCTTCTGTAACAACAGTCCAATACCCACCTTCTTTCATACAACATGCATTTCCTCAATGCATTCAATCAACATGTTGGTTATGAACAATCTTATTCCCAATCATTCTCGATTGGTCAATGAATTCATGATACATTTGTTCATGAATTTATTGCAAGGACTTCAATCATCCTTGACTGCTAGAGGTTTTTCCCTCTATCATTCAGATTATTTTCCTAAATCTTACCCTTCTTGGGTGTCAATGACATACAAAAAACAATTAAATTCACATGCATATAATCAAGATATAAAATATTTTAGGAAGGATTGTTACCCAATCCATTTCAAACCTCATGATACATAGCCATGAATTCTTTGTACTTTTTCTGGCTTCCAACACCCTCTTTGATATTACTTCATCATTGGTACTTCATGGGGACTCCCAACGTCCCTTCATCAATCATTTCTACAAAATCTTTCTTGTATTCTTCCTCTACTTGAGTTTTTCCACGATTGGTAGTTTTCCTTCCCTAATAGCTCCAATCTTCTCCTACACACAACATGCATCATCACATCCAAAATTATATTAGTTGTAATGGGAAATAAACAAATGCATGTATCATAGCATTTAATTCAACAAAGCCATTTTCAGATATGTCCTAGCATATCTATGTGCACTCTACCACATTATCCTCAATGTTGTCACTAGTGAAATCACAAAATATTCCAATTATTTTGGTATCCTACAGCCATCAACATTATCATGTTGGAATCATCCACACATTACTAGCATTTCAGTTTTCTCATCCCAAAGAAACATAATAAGCAATAATAAAGGAGTTAAGGGACTCTTCCCTTTTCCCAGCTCCTTTACACAATAATAAATTTTCAGTTTTAATGAACTATTTCCAAGGCTTCACTACCTTTGAATAACCTGGCTTTTAGCCATGGTCATTATTTTAAACATATTCATTTGTTTATTTTCCTTTTCTTTCACAATTATTCTTTTTAAGTTTTAAACTCTGTGAAACAAATCAGATTTTTAAAGTGAGTAAAGTGTTCCTCCTTTTTCTCATTTATTGGCTATGCAATTTATCCCCTTCTGGATCTTCCTACTCTCTTCCATGAGACGTTTCAATCAAGTTCATCTAGAATTTTCCTATATATAAACATCTTACTTATAGCAGGAAGATTTAGTTTACAAATTAATTATGAACTAGTGAATTATACACATTTACCGAAGAGAAATCATATTGGTCAACATTCATTTGCATGTCTCTTATGCATGCATTGCCTTTTAAAATGTAATTCATGATTCTTGTACCAATACATTTTGCAATCCACTGCCTAATTCTCAACAATCATTAAGGTTATGACTTTGTTCTCTTGATACAGTTATCGCACAGTTCCTTCACTTGGAACTATCTCAGCATGCAACTCCCTTGTTGCATATCCATCTGTTCTTGAAATGATATCAATCCTGAGTCAGCCTTAGATTCATCATTTTAGAGTCTTAACCAATATTCCATAAGGAATTATTAGGATGCATTCTTATTATGCATTCAGAGAGTGCATTCACACATGCACATTATTCTATTATTTTGTATTCAAACAATTCTTTCCTACACTTAACCACATGCATCAATATACTTTATGTCTAGAATAGGCACACTTTACAATTTTGTATGCATATTTATTTAAATCATTTTAGTCATGATTTGTTCACAATACTTTACATGAAATTCTCAAAGGAACGATCATATTTCCTTCTATTAATAACAAAATAGAATACTTTCTCATTTATTATTTTAACAAGTTACACTATTTTTCTTGAGGATATGGAACACATCATCCTCAAACTATTATTCCATGAAAATAATCAGACCCTCCAACATAAGGGCAACCATGCATCCATGATATTACTCAGATATGGAAAGCACACATATTTCCTCATAGCCTAATTGATCAGGTAATCATACCATGCCTTTAGTATACATGTACCCATGCATCATACATGTGCATCACTTGCACATTTCTATATAACTCCTATTCATTTATTTGATCTTTTTTTCTTTACATCATCCTTTTTTGATGAGAACTTATAGTCATCCACATGATTAGTATGACAGACATATTCATATCTACCTTCATACTAGGAAACCCTCTAACACATTCAATCCATGCACTCAAGCAGATACTTACATACATAGATATTTAGAATACAAGTTCATTGTTTTCACCCTTTTTCCATGTCATTCACACAAATTGACATTTCAAAATTCCATGTTATTCCTCCCTAGGATATTACAACCATTCATATGAAAATTCCCATAGGGATACTCATAATTGTGCTTCTCTCTTTCCATGAAAACAACCAATAAGAAACCACTCCTTCCCAACTGCTATAAAAGCATCCCAGAATTCAGAAAATACAAATAGGTAATTACAACATTACCCAAGATAGAAACATAACAATTCCAGTTTCTCTTCCTACCCCAAACCAATCTTGGTCAATAGAGCTCTACCAAGGAAATCCTTTCCCAGATTCCCTCTTATTGTTGCATGAATATACTATGCCATACCCATATGGCTACTATTCACCTCTGGCTGTAAATCTAACCCATTGGTCTTCTAAAAATTCCCAATCATTTTCTTTACCATATTCTGGATCAACTCCTTCATTGATCTATTACAACTTTAATCTCATAGGATTATATACAAATATCATTATCAAAATTTTATTCATGTTAATAATTCTCCTGTTGATACTAAATCCATCTCACTTAAAATGTCCATCAGGATACCATACTTCACAACCCATTACATGTTATAGAATGTTTATTTTCATGTTGCATACTTGATTACTCATTATTATGTTCATTACAACATACACACATATTGAATTTTCATGCATAAACAAGTACTCAGTTCAGTAGAGATATGCAGTTATGTACAACCATGAGCTCATAAACTTTCTCATATTCCCATATAATTACTCTACCTCATTTGTTTTATATAAAGGTTAACCTTAATCCACAAGACTCCTCTTTCCTTTTCCTATTTGGATTATTCCATCAACAAGTTTCATTCATTACAGGTCCAATAAACTAACCTTACAAATTTTCCATCAATCCTCTAACATGAGGAATTGTAGATACATGGCTTTGTCTATTTATTTAATCAACAATCATAATTGTTAGGGATTACATTGGCCCATTCTTACAAGAACAATTACAACCATAAGTTCATTCATTCTATGAACTTAAGCAACCCTTAATAGGATTTTTTCATTTTATCCATTCACATTCATCCATTAATGCTTATCAACATATTCTCACTCATGTAGGAGAAACTATCAATATATATCGCAACAACAGTTTTTTTGTTGCAAGAAATCCGAAAAAAAAAAGATTTTAAATCTATAGTCCTTCTTCTCAAGGAACTTGCACAGATAATAAACAAGATTTTAATGTAGATAAATTATTTCCAATTGGATCATTTTTTCATTGTTATACCAGTCACGTGACTGATTTCTGGCCCATCCAGTCCTAGTGTTTGAACTCTATTGGCATACCACTTTGTAAGACACACAACCCTCTAAGTAATTTTTGATGGATAAGGTATTAAAATTTTGTTTTTCCTTAACCATTTGGAGGCGTCTTCTCAAGGGAACCATTACCTTCTGCTCATCAATATATTTCCAATGCCTATCACCATGCTCAAAAATGAGTTGCAGATCAAAATTTATGGGCTTCCAAATTTTTAGACCTTCTTGGTCAAAGTCTACCTTACCACCACATGGAACCCACATGGCCCCATGTCACCTATGTCCATTGACAAGCATCTTACATGTCATAACACATCACCTCCTAATGTCAATCTAGTTGTTGGCGTGGATGTTGTCGTGGTACATACTACCTGGCCCACCAGGCCTTTGGATTATTGGCCCCAACAATACCACACTTATTCACTCTTGTAACCATCCTATGATACCCTATTCTCTGGGTTATTGGTCCATGAGGGAACTGACCCATTGACCCATCAAGGTACCAAGATATCAGTCCTTGGGTAAAAAACAAATTTCCATTTTGTAACTCCAACGTCCTGTCCAATTTCCTAGCTAGCTCCTTAGACACGTGATGCTGCCACGACATGCCACCTAGCATGACACATGACACTCATAATGTGTCATGAACCACTTCTTTTAAATTCCAAATTTCCTTGACACATGGCATGACCCACAACATGCCATGTCACCTCCCATGTGGACTGACGAGGTTGCACGTGTCATCACTCGACATATAGTCCCTCCTCTCGAGTGTTAACATTTGTTTATTATTCATTAGCTTAATCACATCACCTGGTGTCATTGACACATGTCTTTATTCACTCGCAAGCTAACAAGGAAGGGGGGTAGAACCCTTCCCCAAAACCGTGCACTACTAGGCACCGACATATCGAGACTTTCCCAAATGAAATCTTGTCACGACAATCTTCCTGGGTCTGGTACTTCAGTTGCTAAAATCCCTCATGTGCTTAGTTACAAGATTGATGGTTGAGATATCTCAAACCATAGATATAATGGTTGTTGTTAAAGGATGTCAATGGATAGATTTACTCCTGATGGAACCCACACTTATATCATCGACTAATCAAGCACTAACATGTGTTGTACTTGAACATGTAAGCTTCCACGTGGGAATATGTCATCATTTTGACATGTTTAACTTCGTGCGAAAAAGGGGATGGAACCTTGCATGAGAACCCTACCTCATCAAGATATTGGTCCATTGGGGCACTAGTATCCCTAAGGAAAACCATGTTTTCAAAGCCTTTTTATTCAAGGGTATGATTGTATTCTCATGACAGAGATCAACGATGAATATCTATCCCCCTCAAATCCAATGATAAAAAATTGAAGGCACCCATCCAAATGTTTCTCTCCTAACAGAGGTCCCACCTTGACTTGCCCACCAATTAGATACTGATAAGTGTCACACCCCACAACACCATGGCTACCATGTTGGCACAACACATCATCATGACATCACATTTTCTCTTGTTTACAAGGGGAGGGGTGGAACGACCAATGGAAACCTTGAGCTACTGGGTATTAGGTTTCGTCCATTTGATAAGGCCTACCCCACAGTATCTCTTGATGTCCTAGGGGTCCAACATCTCGATTACTTAATACCTTCTCCTAGGGATAATTTTAAGGATGAAAATTTGTATTAAAATGTAGAAACTTGGGCTAATATTGCTAGTTCTTAATATGAAAAATGTAAAATGTTTGAGGATACTTTTATAAATATATTAAAATTTCTAAGGATTTTATATATTTTCTATAATATTTTAGTGATTTTTGAGGTAAAATAATTTTATTCTATAGAATTGTGGAAAATCATTTTTCAAAAAAATGGAAATTGGCGAATCATTTTTTGGGGAAAAACATGGAAAAATAGCCCATTTGTGAAATTTATCCCCTAAAATCATCTATTCCTTCTCATGGCTCCTAAATGTCTAGCATTATTGGATGACGATCACTCGATTCCTTCATCGATCCAACGGCTCCCAAGTCTCATTGGTTATCACATGAATTTAAGTGGGTTACAGTTTAATTTTGGACTTAGTAGTCCTATGGTATTGCACTACATTGGCCTATTGGGTTATTGTATTGGTTCCCTCAAGCTCTTACTCCAACAAAATCCTTGAGTCTCACAGACCCTTCTTTCTCTGAAACAAGGAACACCTAGAATTTTGTGGCCTTCTTTGACCTCCAACACACAGGTCATCTAGTTAATTCATTATCTCCTTTGAGAAGATTTACAATGCTTCATTCTATTCAAGAATCATCATGTGATTCTTTCCAATATATTTGGTTTCTTATGATAGGGAACCCATTACAATAAATATATATATTTATATCACAATGAACACAATAAAGCAGAGGCTCAAGTTCATTTATTTTGTCTCAAAACAATATAAGAAGTTCGTAATCAGTTGTGCAAGGCATGCATCATTTGTGGAGATCCATAATCATTCAAATGGAAGGAATAGCCAAGAAAACAAGTATCAGTACCACAAAATCAGGAATGCACATTCATGACACAAATACAAGATCCAACTCTTTATTTTAATCCATATACACTTAGTATACAAATACTTATCTATTTCAAGTTGTAACCATCCAATTGACTATGGGTGTATGCTTTTCCACCCAACCATAGGCTCTGATTTCTCAGGAACTTCAGAAATAGGCCACCCTCGTGTCAAACCATGATACCACCAGGTGATTTCTCTCACTGTTCACTCATCAAGTCAAGTAAAAAGCTTAGGAGGTTATTCTCCTCCACTCTTCAGACAACAACGAAAGTCTCCCTTCTTCCCAACTAATCTTAGGAAATCCATGGGGTTTATCAAATTCCCTTGCTGCTAGTTTACCTTTGCACACGAGAGTCCCTTCACATCTACTTTTTCCCTTGACTCCCTCTCCTTCCACTTTCAATTTCCTTCCAGTAGCATCAAGCATGTGGTCCTCTTTTGCTCCAATATGGGCTTTGGCTCATCTCCGCTCTAGCTCAAAACTCTCCCATCAGTTCTCTCTTTCTCATCCTGCACACACTCTTGTCTTCTCTTCTACCTCTCATGTATCTTTCTGAGACCCCTTTCCCCTTCATGTGCCCCCTACATGTAATAACTTGAGAAGGTTCTCAACATGTCCCCTCATTTTTTCTATCAGAAGGAACTTCTAGGGTCAATCTAGGTGATTGTTAAATGGTACTTTGAGGTACCTTTGGCTGGTAGATTCTATTGTCCTATCCATATTTCACATACATGTATTCATTGGGATGTTTGGTTATTCAACTACCAACCCCTTCTTATTAATTTTTTAACTCCAGCTGCAAGCTAGAGAGATATGATTAAATTTCCTTCACATTATTTATCGAGGTGGCGTGGGGTCTTTTACACATCAAATCCCCTTCTCTACCCCTTACTAATCCCTCTCATGGTATCATGGCCAGTACTTTAAGGTTTCACCCATGGCATGGAAATCATTATACATCATTAATTACATATTAAAAAAGATAGGGGTATTAGAAACTAACAAAAGAATGTGAAAAAAATATAACCATTATTATTGAAAAGCTACAAAATGTACAATACGGCCACATAAGGTACAATAATGCCTCTAGGGAAATAATTTCAATTGCATCAATTTACAACAATATGACTCACAATAAACATTATAGCATATGTATCACCACAAAAAACCCTTACAAATTATGGTTCAAAATGATTTACAAAACCGGGGTCACTCCTCAATGTATTCAATCTCTTCTCTATGCATCCCCCTACTCATCCTTATAATATTTTTTGATCAAGTCATTGCTTATACAAAATTTACAATGATCAAGTTTAACTATGTCAAACAATAATTGTTTCAATGATTTCCTTAATTAATGTTTATAGGATCAATGATGATGGTGACCTTTCCTATATTTTTGGTTATCATCTTTGAATTTACCAACTAACTAATATGTACAAGTCATAACGAATCCACCAAAAGATTCTAGATCAAAAGTACATGTTTCACTACTAAAATGATGATACGAAAACTTTAACATGACTATATGTGTGTCTCACTTGTTCATATAATAATCGAAAAATCACTACACCAAAAACAATCATCAATCGTCATGCTCCCAATAGTTATGGACATAATTTTTCCATTAATAGTTCTAAAAAATAAAATTGTGAAACCCTTTTTCCCATAGGATTTGAGCTTCAACTCACCCGTATCTTTACCACACCTCCCTTCCTTAAAACAAAACACCACCCAAAAACCATAATATAAGCTTTAATAGCCTTAAATGGCTAGCTAGTCTAACATCCTCTCCCAAAAAACTTTTTCACATAGCCTTGCCATATGGAATCAAGAAAAAGAAAATATAAAATTACCACACTAGCATTCTAGGTGGTTTAAAAAATTATTTTCATATGAGCAAGCAATGTGTTATCAATAAAATAAAATATATGCACAATAAAGTAGATGTGCTTTAAAAAAAAAAATCGTATGGACACGCAATGTGCTATCAATAAAATAAAATAAAATATATGCACAATAAAGTTGTCCCCAAAAATAACATATAGTATAAAATTAAAATAAACATAGAAACAAATTTTCACATATTCCAAAAAGAAACTATTTAAACAATTTTTTATTAAATTAAGTAGGTCTGAAATAATCTTTATTTTTCTAAGATATGTCCATACAATTCATTAGATGAGATAGTTACAATATTATTTGAAAACCAAACTCATTTTTTCCCAAACAAAATAATTATAATTTATATTTCATTGTAGAATGAAAATCACATTTTTTTGGTGTTTGAAACACAATATCAAAAAAAGAAAGTATAGATACATATTGCACTTACAAGACTAAAAGTGCATACTACACTTTCTACATGAAAAATACATAATTAATGTACATGTCATTTTTTTCCCTTCAAAAAATAATCCTCAATCCTTCTCTTTTTTCGCTTCGTCTTTTTAGCATAACTACACTCCCTTGAAGAAGGAATCACAATAACTAATTGCAAGTTAGAAGACGAGAAATTTAGATTCATAAAGGGAACCAATTCCTTATCGAAATAATAGGTATTAGTTTTGCAATGTTTCTTTATTCCACTTAAAGGGGCTTAAGGTATAAATACCACCCCCAAAGAGAAAATACTAGTATATATATCTTCTACTCTATCCCCCAAGGAAGGATTGGAGTTCCAATTGGCACTCATGATTTCTTACTTACCTCATTCCAATTATCACCATTATCCAACATTGGTTCCTCTAGAAAATTTCATGTTTTCCTGGTAGAATGAACTTGAGCATGGGGACAAGTATCTTTTATATGTCATGGAAGTTGACATATCCGGAAAATTTAATTATTTGTTCTCATAATATAAGACCTTTTGGTTACTCTCTCTCTTATCTTGTATTTTCTCTGAGTTTATTGACCTAGGATCCATGTCTGTTCGGGTTTCCAGCAAATCCTATAAACCTATCAGCCCTCCTGGTAAACCAAAAGGCAATGCAACGCACAGGGTGCACCACTCTGTCTCACATGAGATAGTCTTAATGGGTGGCTACAATACTAATGTGTTTACAGTCAAGGATTGAGTGAGAGATATGATAATTGTGTACAAGGAGTGCTACTGTAACTTATCAACGCAATATACCATTATTCACGATTAATGAAAGAAATATATTAACTCATTCATTTATCCCATTTATATCTACTGAGATAATAAACAAATACATGCATTTAATCTCATAACACATATGTTACTGTGTCTCACCCCTCCTGGGCTACGTCCACAAAGATTTGGCTCTTGGCTCTTTTATTGTTGTCATGTTGTCATTACAGCGTTGCGTGCTTTACAATTCCCTTCAACTGGGTCGGGATCTATTATGAGGCAGACTATATCGCACCAAGATCTTCAGCCTGTGATCTAACCCTCAATATCTAACCTCATCCATCCTCTCTAACTCAACAAATTACAAAGATAGGTCATACAACAAAATATTACATATCGACTCATTACAACAAATCTCTACAATAGTGACTAGTCTTGATAATAATCGATGCAAAGCCCATATGATACCTAAGTATCTATATTTATACGTTTCTGGATCTTCAACCATTACAATACATTACAAAAAACTGAACCCTATTATTGTTAGGTCTTCCATGCATGCACGCGTGTTGTTCTCCCTTCAGCTATCACTTTTCTTGTGCATGCCTTATTTCTCAAAATCGTCTTTCCACTTTGGTCTGCCTCCAATAGGCCCTCAACATTGATGTGTGGCTTGTCCCTAGTAACCTAACCTTTGTGTGTTTCATCGATCTCCTTGGTGATCACTTGGAACTTTTCCTTGAGCTCTGTTGCTTATGTTTGTGCCTGCGCGGTCTTTTCTTTTAGTGTGTCTACTATCTTTGCAACAATTTCATCACTGATTAATCATGCACACTCTGCCTGAGTCTGTGATATATGTGTCTTGGCTTCCTCTTCCTATGAAATAACATCTGCCACTCTCTCTTTAAGTGGTTCCATTTGAGCCTGACGCTCCTTCTTTGAGTGCATGGTGGTGAGTTATGCCTGCAATTTCTTCATATCCTATGCCCCTTTGATGTGCTCAGTGATAGGCATTGTTTTCTGCCTCTACTTGAGGTCTTGGATAGATGTGCTTATCTTCTCTTATTCCTTTTCCCACCTTTGGACTTGTTGATCCTCCTCTATCTTTCTTCAAAGTTGTGTTTCATTCTCAAACAAGTCGGCTGCTGTGCTAACCTATCACTCTATCTCCTGTAGCTCCTTTACTTCTTCCTTCTTCCTTTGCTCCTTTACTATTGGTGGAGTGGTGAGTGTGAGTTTTTCTTTGAGATTCTCAATCTCCTTCTGGTATTGATTGATTACCTATGAAATATGATCAATATTCTCCGTTGTTGTGAGTTCGTCCCTCTGCACGGTGTTTGGAATTTTTTCATAAGTTCCTGCCACTTTATGCTCCATTCTATTCCTGCTGTCCCTTTCCTCTCGGGTTTCACACTTAGCCTGATCGCATATTATTTCCAACGTGTCCCACTTCTCCATTTCTTGTTGTAGTTCAACTAAGTCTGTGCGTGCCTGAGACTATACCTCTTGGGCAATGCTAACCTGCAACCTGTGTAGATATTTGGATGGTATCCACAACAATACTGGTTGGATTTGGCTAAGTCATTCAGGGGTGTCAACCCAACAATATTGTCCATGCGCAACATACTGGGTGGAATGTGGAATGTCATGTTCAGCTGCAGTATTGTATGGACTATATCCCGCTCTCCTTCTTCGAGTATTTCCTCTGTTTGTAATGTTGATGGCCATGTTCCCATGCTGCATGTTGTCTTTGCTTCCCCAATTTGTTTGAGGAGCTTCCGCATTTTTGTCAGCTCCTCCTGAATCCTATCCTTGTGGTGCACAACATTGTCAAAATCATAAGCTATACAATCCTGAACCATTCAGGCTATCATTTCTCCATCATGCTTCGTGATTGTGTACTTTGTAGGTGTTCTTTGTGCCTTCATTTTCTTATGCATGACTCCCATCTTAGTAGTTGGTCTCTTACTAAGGCCTAGATCTTGGGGATTAAGACTTGGTGCTCCCTTGTGCATCCTCGACCTGTTTCCATTGTTCTTGGGATGACAGTGTGTTATCTTTCTTCCCCTGCTCAGTTGCTATCTTAGTTGTCTCTTCGTTTATCTTATTTGTTCTTGTCTGGCTCATCCTTCATTTCTTAGGCACTGGGACTTATTGAGGCTGTGTTTTTCCCTGCCCTGCATCCTCTTCTATTGTCCTTTCTGGTGAGTCTTAGGTGGGGATTTGAATCTTACACTCGTCTTCCCAGTATTTGATCACCATGTCGATGCCACCCTTTGTGATACAATATCAAATTTGTAGCCATTGCTTATTAGGGTCCTTCTGTGCCTGTATTCACATCGCGTGTCGTGTGGTCTTGAAGTTGGTGATATCTCAATACTATGCAACAACCTGTGGTGTTTTTCTCCACATGTTGGAGATGGCCTTCTCCTGGTCACGAAGGTATCCTTCGAATACAACTATGTTCATTTTCTTGTGATTTCCATATGACATGACGTCGAGTGATAAATACCTCACTTCATAATTCATCTTGGTTCTAGTGTCGAAGAATGTGTAACTCGGTTCCTTCCATCCTACGATATCTATCAACATGAGTAGCCATGAGAAGTGAAATTTTGTTTCGATATCCTGCGCATCCTTACAGTCATCCAGAAACAAATTCATGAGATACAATACCCTCAATGCACTGCATTGCAACTGCGATGACCCCAGCCGAAACTTCCTCCCTGCAACACTTTTGCAGCACTTTGCAGGCCAATATTTTTGCGGCCATCCGTGTTGCAGCATCTTTGATCCTCTTGATTATGATTCCTCATGTTCCCTTGTCAGTACCATATTTCTTCTTCATTTACTACGCAAGTTTTTTCTCCTTTGTCTTATCATCGAGGAATTGCATGGGGTCCATGCCCCTGGATGGAAACCCTGTGATGTGCACAATAATCTCTACATCTATGGAGAGATTTTCCAACCAAATGTCTCTGCCATGTGTGACTGCTAACATTTTTTTTCCACAACCGCTTGTGTACTGTCCTTTGCCAAACTGTGGTGGATCCAACATACCTAATATCCTTGTTTTCTCCAATCCTGTTGACCATTGGAGTGGTTGGTCAATCGGTACCCCAACCGCATTCACTCCCATAGTCTATAGGTATACCCTCTTTGAAAATTCTAGAAACTTATTTGTGTCTAGCACATCGTGACCGGAATATTTGAGCTTATTTATATGACCCAACAAGTCTGGTTTCACCTGTACCCCATTTGGTATACACAGAGAAACAAGGGCTATGATGGGTTTCTTGTGAGGTGACCTAGGTACATGTTGTTTGTCTTTCTTTAGTGGTGGCTGGCTGGAGGTTCCAATGGCCATCATTTGTAGTTCAGAATACCATTCTGGCCAATCTATGACATCCTCTACTACTCCTTTTGGTGGGTTGTCTGAAATAGTTGTTTGAGATTCGTATGGCTTGAATCCTTCTTCTTGATTCGTCGTTGTGCCATTGAATCTCGAAGATTATTTGGTGTTCTCTGGTGGCACCTCCTTCATGGTTTCTTCATCCTGGTTCTCTTGTTCCTATGTCTTCGTTGGCATATCGACGTTCATGCCCTCCAGTGATGGTTGTTGGGTTTCTTCCACCACGGTGATGGGGTTCACTAGTGTCGTATCTCGTGATGGGATTTCATTAACATTAACGATCTTCGACGACTGTTGTTTGACTTCTTCCAATTGTACATGTGCCCTGGTTCTAACTCTTGGTTTTCTGGTAGTTTGGCTTGCTTTTTCTTTCTTTGGTGGTGCCATGGTGGTGAGTGTTGAATGTTTGTTGAGTCTAAACGATATTTTTTCCCTTTATCAACTCCTCATTGTTCTCCTTAACCTCTATCGCTCTCTGTCTGTTCTCTTTTCTCAAATGGACTCTTTGCTCCCACGTCCGTGTATTGTATGGGCATCGCATGAAGCTTGTCAAAGACGCTACTTTAATTATGGGTTCAATGCACCTTCAGTTCTTTCATACATTCCATTAATCTCCCTTGTTGTCTCCAGTTGGTGCGATTAATGTGGCATCTCATCGATCCTTTCTATTATTCAATTTTGTATACCTTCATCTTTTCATAATGTTGTTGCCATCTTTCTGTTTCATGCTTGTTTCCCTTTTGATCTGTCTGTTATTCTCATTCTTTCCAAGATTGTATTCTTAGGTGTGTGTGTTATTTCTTCTTTCGGCGCACTTTGCCTTTGTTGGTACTATTTAACATTCTGTTTTTTTTTTTTCATTGAGTGGTGGCTAGTCGACTATCCTTGTACATATTGAGTTGGCTCCCGTTAATCATCCCTCTGAGTTCCGCTCATGATAAGTCTTTTAATTATACAAATCCTCCATCAATGACAATTTTTACCTCGTACAGTCCTAACCAATGCATTTTGAGCTTTCCTGGGTGCTGAAACGATTTTTTGTCATACATCAATACTAAATATCCTTCCTTGAAAATTTTATTCTTGATGTGCCTATCATGCCAAGCCTTGTCTCTTGCTTTCTAAACTTTTTGGTGAAATCCTACTAAGATCTAATCTTCCTCCATGGTCATCAACTGATTTAGTCTCTCTTGTACTATGCGTCGTTCTGTCATGTGTGTAATTGCTTCTATGCACAAAATCGGTACTAGAAATTCTAATAGAACTACTACTTCTTGGCCATATACCAATTTAAATGGCATGTGCCCTGTCAAATTTTTTCAGATAGTCATTTAGGCCCACATTACTGCTGGTATTTTGAGGTCCCAATCGTCCCTATTGGCATTACAGATATTTTTCAATGCATTCTCCAAGATTTTTTTGAATGTCCCTACTGTACCATTTTCCTGTGGATGATATGGTGTGCTCTTATGATGATGGACTTCAAAGTCTTCGGTCATTTGTTTTTGATTACGTGCATTCCTTGGTCCCTCACCAAAACTCTTGGGAATCCAAATCTAGTGATTACTTATTCAAATAGAAAGTGTGTTGTTATTTTTGTGCTACAATTCCTTACTAGCGTTTCTTCTGCCCATATTGTTAGATACTCTGTCACGGTGATGATGTACCTTGCTCCTGTTATTTTTTTTGGTGAGTTGATTCGTCCCACAAAGTCTATTGCCCATTTATCAAATTCATGCAATGCAATCTGTGGTTGTAATTTCATCGCATCCCTTATGTTGGCTTTACCTACCCTTTGATATACATCCCATCTTTGACACTACTCCTTGGATTCTCTGTGAACGGTCAGCCACCATAGTATTATGTGCAATACCTTCTACACGGTAGCTTTGCCTGCATAATTCCCTCCTCCTATTCCCTCATGGGATTCTTCTAAAACTCTTGGTATTTTGTGTTCTAACACATATCTTCACAAGATGCTATCTACACCCATCTTGTATAAGTGTCCTATGATCAGTTGATAGTTTGCATCCCGAACTACCAAGTTTTTCTTCTATGCAGTGTTATATTCTTGCGGCACGGTACCTATGCTTAAGTACTGAATGATATCTGCAAAGTATTCATTAATGATATGGACTGAAAATAATTGTGCATCTAGAGATTTGTCTTCTAAATTCATAGGTTCTTCTCCATTTGTGACCCTTGATAGGTGGTCAAGTCCTGCATTTAATTTTACTGGCTTGACTATGACTTCAAAGTCAAATTCTTGAAACAACAGTAACCATCGACAAATTCTCCCCCCCAACAATGGCTTGCTAACTAGGTATTATAGGGATGAGTGATCTGTGAACATCTTAAATTGTTTCCCCAGTAAGTAGTGTTTGAACTTCTTCATTGCATAGACCATAGTTAAGCATTCTCTCTCTATGGTGTTATAGTTTTGTTCTGATTTTGATAGTTTTCTTCTCGCAAATGCTATAGGGTGATCCAAATCCCCTGCTCCTCACTGTGCCAAGATAGCTCCAAGTGCTATGGATGATTGATGCAAAATAATATTTCCACCTCAACAGATGCACCAAAAAAACAACACATCAACATGCATTTGGAGATAAGGAGAGGAATCGACCCTCTCATTTTCAAAATTCGAATTATAAAATTCTGTAAATTTATGTGTAAGAGTGATAAAACGCCAAAGCCATGCCCTTGGACAGGTGTGGATTGGTTCATTGAAATTATCGATTATAAGAAGGTCCATATCTGTGTCAGGTATGGATCTCTATTCGATGTAATGAGTCATAGGTTAAGGTGTCTTAACTAAACAGTGATAGCACTAAGGCGGTGGAGAGGATAAGCTCGGTAGAGCCCTCTTTTGTAAAAATAGAGAGGAATATTTGTATCTAGATTTTAGATGAGATTATATTAGAGAAGATTTAGGAGGTAGAGAAGATCTGAGACTTTGTTACAGTCATATCTTTTGTACACATTTGTAAACAAACATTTATATTAATACAAGAGAAAGCAATTTTTCCTGCATATGAGTTGTCTGCGTATGATTATGTATTTACGCATTTGAATTATATATGTGCATGTTCATGAGTTTATGTTGTATATGTATGTGCTTGATTTCATCTGTAGGGAGAGACATAAAAAAGGAATCATAAATTCAATGGAGGAGCCTCAGAGTTACTGAAGACTCTGAAGGAGAGATTGTGCAAAGGAAGGCACGAAAAAAAACCAGAATTGTTGATGATTTTGTAGAGCTCTGCTAGGAGGGTAGCGAGAAGGTAAAACCGTGATCAAAGAGGACTCTGTTTCGAGTTCTATAATAAGAAGAAGTGTTGGAGGAGAAAAAATTTACAGATTTTCTAAATACTCTGGAAAAGGACCTGTGCAAGGGGTGCACCAGACCAACACTAGGACGAAGTGTTGAAAGAAAACCATCTGAGGGTTAATCGAGCATAGAGAGAACTTGTGTCAAGTTTGTAAGCCCAAATAGTCGAGCATAGAACGTGCTAGGCGACCACCAATAAGTCCTTTGAAATACGCAGAAGGGCCAAGGTCAAATTTCATTGAAGAAATCTCAGGAGGGACAATTCTTTTAGAAACGCAGATGAGACCCAAAGTTATAGGGCTCTCAGGAGAAATTTTGAAGGCTGTAGCCTTGGAAACATTTGAAATATTCCAAGTCAAGGAAGAAAGTGAAACCAAAGCTCAGGAAGAGTAGTGGTTATAAGCTTCAAGAGGAAACAATTAGTAAATTTTCTAAGTCTTGAAGAGTTAGAGCGTTCAAAGGTGGAGCACAAAGATTCGAAGCAACCTAAGGCAGATCAAGAGTTAATATCCATCCATGAGGATTCAAACCATTTCAGGCCATTAGATCTCAGAGAAGTATCTCACTGGTTCATCATGAGAATCCTTCAGAATTTCACAAATCGGAAGATTTGCAAAGGGAGAAGTGAGAACTCGCGAAGAGAAAAATCCCAATTTGATCACAGTCATTGGACCGTGGAAGGTCGTGCACCATATATCTGAAGAAAGAAGAGTCCCAACAAGCTCACAAGTTTGGGTATCAAAAGAAGGGGAGACAAGTGGTCTTTTGATAGCCAAAACGCGAAATCTCGAGACACGAAGTCCCGAAACATGAAATCTGGAGATGCGAAATCCAAATTCGTGAAGGGGATATCAACTGTCGACTGCGGGAGAGATAAGTACCATCGATCTGAGGTAGATTCTGGGGGTTCAGATTTCAAATAAAGGAAGGTGAGTTAATTTTCGGGTTCATGAAGCGTGAAATTCTAAAGCGCCCAGAAGTGGACTCCAGGTTCTAGCGAGAGGTCACGTTGACGGTGGATAAAGGGGAGAGATAGAATTCACTAGACCCTAATTCGAAGTTCAAGAGTTCAGGATTCGGACGATTCAAGGTTGGATCCTATGAAAATCCCTGACATACGAAGTCACAAAGCACCTTTTGGTTAAGCGTGTGGTCACAAGTCATGATCACATGGAGAAGGCATGTGCCTAATGATTGTTTGCATGGGGGAAGTTTCAGAAAGGCCTGTGGATTTATTTCATGAAGGTCCCATCACTGAATCGAGGAGCTTCTTCTACTCACGAATTGAAGATCCTACACTGGGGGTCAACAGCCCTGAGGGGAGAAGGGGAGTTTGCACCAAGCGGTATTAGAGCTGATATTTTTTTTGTAGACAACAGGAAAAGAAGCGAGGAGTTGAACAAGATAATATGATAATGTTGAATGATATTAGAAGCTAAAGTTTTTTTGTAGACAACAGGGGAGAATGAGACAGAGTACCAATGCTCTGTGTATGATTTCTTGTAAGGTGTGAAGTAAATGGGAGGAATCTAGATGAGTTAAAAACAGAGGGTGGAAAATAGCTACAGAAGGCCATATGGGTGGCCAAGACAAGGACCACCAACAGAAAAACAAAGTTGAGATAGATAAAGAGCTCACAAAAATAACAGAAAAGATGGAGAGACTAGAATTGAAGATGCAACATGATGCAAAGGTACACTGAACATATTAATGGCCTTTGAAGAGGAAAGTAAAATGGTATGTCTAGAATTTGATGTCCAGAAGGCAGCAACAAATGTTGAAAAGGTGGTTGAGGCATGCTAAAAACCTCAATGAAACAGAAGAGGAAGTGGTTCACATATGTGAGCCAGAAACTAGGAAGAGTCTTAGTGATGATGAGGATAAGAGATCAGTGGATGATCTCAAAGACTGCCAGAAGGGAAACAATGAGCTATCATATTTCCAGGTGGGAAATGATATGAGATTAGTAGAGGATTTCATAAACTTCCAAGAGGGAAGAAATGGACTTTCAAGTTTCCATGTGGGAAATGGAAAGAGATCAGTGGGAGGTCTCATATACTGCCATAGGAGCAATAATGAAAGTTCATATTGTTAGGTGGTCAATGATATGGGATCATTGGAGGATATCATATACCTCCAGGAGGGCAGAACAAAAATCCCAAGTTGCCAAGTGGGCAAGGGAAGTAAGAGGAGATTGTTTGAAAGTCTCATGAGCTCAGCTGAGAGTTCATATCATCAAGGAGAGTTGGTGGAGGTGGATCAGAGGAGTATTTTAATCACTGGAGGAATTGATATATTCCTACCAAATAGCCCAGTTGGGGCTAGAGCATGTGTTGTAGGAGAAACAAGAAAAGGACAGCCAACAGAGACTAACAAAGAGGAGAAAGAACAAACACTGATGTCTACCTGTTACCTATGATTTTGGTCATCATGATGGTGTATTGACGATGGTGTACTCAGGCTCCTCATAAGAACTTTCTCCTGAGAAAATTGGCATTCATCTCTTCCCAGAAAACATACTTTTGGACAGAGTTCACATGCTACTAATATACTAGGGTGCGAGAATGACCCATTCTCACAGGCTGCCTTAAGCTAGGGTGTGAACTTCTCACACTATGCTACATAGATAGGGTGTGAACTTGTTCTAAGGCTTGGAAAAAGATGAATTCTCGATGGTTCTAGAAGGGAATCTTCTAAAAGAATGGGTTGGCATTCGAATGGTTATCCTTTTACTTCTTTCCCTGATATTGTGGGATCATTCTTATGCAAGTAACCATCTCATCCTCTCTTATATATTGATGGAATTCTCATGGAAAAGGTTAAGCAAGATTCATTGGAGAATTGGTGAAATAATTGTTTGAAGGACTTAGCTTGAACAGGAGCTTGGAGACTCTAGCAAGTCTATCAAGAGGATTTGCTCTTCTTCATACAAGGATTCAGCAAGTGTGTGTGTTGGAGCCAAGAGCCACCAAAAGGAATCTTGCGACATCAAGGAAATCAAGTTGTAATCTTCTACTTTCAATTAATATGATACAATGACATGTCCCTTTCCCATAAAGCTATTCTCACTTTATTGTGTAATTCCTTGATCATACACATAAGTCGACAGTTGAATATATTTTTCTATATTCACTTTGGTTGGTTTGTGTTGTCTTGGTCTTGACTTCACGAGAGCACTGGAGCGAAGCGGGAGAAACAGAGACCCTAGGAAGCGATACAAAGGTATGTTACTTGTTCCTTCTTACTAGCTAATTCAATGGTCAAAACTTAGGGAAAGAGTCATGTCCTGTCTTGTTTTGTTCTAGATCCAGGTGGATCTAGGGAGATCTGTTAGTTTCCGCACCTACCGATTAGTCCAATAACAAAATTGGAGACTCCACTGGGGAGATAACCCGTTTTCTTGTGGTTTTTGGTATTTTTCCTTGGCCATTTTCTCTTGCCTTACCTTTCTCCATTCATATCAATCTCTGAGTCTTCAAGATACCTTGATAGACCCTCTGGGTCCAGAGGCCTCTTCAAATTTTGTGTCTTTTTCTAAAAAAATTATTAGTTCCAGACATTCTCGCACTGCACTCCACAGTCACCTACGAGAATCTATTGAGTTCACACCCTGCTTTTAGGTTCAGTGCGAGGTTCTCTCACTCCACTCAAAGCTCACCTGCGAGAATGACCTATTCTCGTACTGTGTAATACTCTCAGCCTGCGAACCCATTTTTTCAAACTTTTGGCTTTAAGACTTTTGCATGATCAACTTCCCAGATCAGTATTGGTGCCTAACTAGAGCTTCTTGGACCATTGGTTGACGTTTTCTTATCTTCGTTCTTGTACACGAATAGTCTTAGGAAATCAGTACTCTTCCTATTCATTTTTCTTGACTTTCATTTCTTGACTTTTCTCGGCGAAGATATATTCTCTGATTTTGGAATTTGAGTGTGCCTGTTTGGTTAAGAACTGGTGATCGGTTGAAAGTTGAGCCTCTTTGTCTTGATCATTTGCTCATTGTTTGAAAAATAATTTTTTCTCATGCAATTGACAAGACTAGTTTGGTTTGCTCGTTATTTTTGTTTCCATTGAAAGATTGGTTTGGGTTTTTATCTATTGCTTGTTCATTGTTTTTTGATTTTCTACACTCTTACCATCATGGTGTAGGTCCTTTTTGAAAAGTGAACAAAAATTTTTCTTTCAAAAAACATTTTCGTCTTCGAAAGTATTGAAAATCAATTGTTGAAATTATTGAAAAAGAAACAATAGAGAATCGTTATTTTTGCGTGAATTGTTGCAATTGCATTTTAAAGGAAATTGTGTCTTGTAGTTCAAGTTTGATCCGGAAAACTTCTCTTTCCCTCCTGTACATAGGATTCATTGAACAAAAATTGATATATATTTCATTCTTATCCATGCATCGTTGGGTCAGAGTCTTATACAACATTAGTTTCATCTATGCTTCCTTTGAGTAACAATAACTCTTAATAACACTGTGTAATCGTAAAATGGAACTAGTAACTCTTTTCTAGGGCTCTATTACACCAACATTTAGCTAGTCTAGCACTTTGGAATAGGCAGAGAGATACACTCTCCAAAGCACAAAACACGCAATAGCATCTTGTGTTAAGGAGTGTCAAATTCCATTTGCAATGTCTTGTCCCAGGAAGCCCTTCTCACACAAGGGTCAAACACGAGGTCGCATTGATATTGACAGAGTTACTCACCCTACTTTGTTGATATCGGTGTAGAGATTGCACGTATTACGGGGGTCACTCGGAGGTATACCCACAATGATGAGTGGAAGCCTTTTGAGTTGATTTCGGGCTAGATACCCTACCCTTGCGTGTGGATCGGACTGTCGACTGTCCCCCCAGGATTTATTGTTGTCAGTGGTAACCTTAGCGACCTATCTTTCTAAGGTCTTACACAAGGTGATTGTGAAGGGGAAAGTTTTCATGGTACCGGGAATTGACGTTGACCAAACTCACTCGTGCTCCTTAGAGGGTATACCCACGATTATGTGTGGGAGCTTGCACTAGGGTGTAAGTCCGTTAAGAAGGTTGTCAGCGTAGCTTTTCCACCCTAGCCCAGCCCCTTCTCGTCTCATTGTTGTGACATTGGATTTCATCACCAACTAGTGGATTCGGAATTAGAAGGTCTTGTTTTCTTGGTGTTGCTTCCTAGATTTTGTTTACTAGAGCATGTTGTTTGTTTACCAAAGTTGACCATGAGATTTTCTTTGTAAGTTTGTCACTTTTTTACAATAGCTCCTCCACGTCATTCACGTAGAATGCAGGGTTTATCTCCAGAGCATATGGAAGGTTCTCAACCCTTGCCTACAAGTTCACCTGAGGGCTCTCCTCCACAGAGTGTAGTCCAAGATGTCACCACACCACAAGTGGAACGAACTAACTCTCTCGAACATTTTCGAATCACCAATAATTGAGAGGACTTTCGACTTCACCCTGATTATGAGCGACCATTTATGCGACTGAATTCTTCCAGAGACTTAGTTGTTACATCTTCTGGATCACCAGTTGGACCCTTTCCAGGCATAGAAGGCCAAGCTCCTTTTTGGTCTTCGGGTGTTTTTCGACGGGACCTTTTTGGTCCAGGATCACCTGTGATTTCCAAAATCTCCCCACCCGTGATTTTCAAAATCTCTAGTCCAGAGAAAATACCTTTTACTACCGCCTATCACTTCACCGTCCCTATCGAAATGGCCCATCACACAGATACTATGAGTGTTCACACCAGATTTACCGTGGTTAGTCCCGCTCCCATCAGCACACCGCATACGCCCATCATCACTCCGACAATACCACCCAGATACCATGCGTTGAATGCTTCCTTTCCCACTCCTACGCAAACTCCATCCAACTCTCCTGGTGGTCCTTCTTCTTCTAGGCACTCTCTTCTTGGTTTTATTTTGACACTCCCTCAATTTATTTTTGGAGGACTTTCCTTGTCTTCTACTGGCAGTCTTAATCCTAGTGGCACTATTCCGTCATTCACACCAAATTACTAGATTCCTGTCGGTGGACAATTTCACCAAGGTGGCATGACTCAGCCCCCTCTCAGCGGGAAAATTCCTTTTGGAACGCATGTCCCATTTGGAACACAACCCCCAATTGGAACACTTCCCCCAATTGGAACACCACCTTTGATAGGAGGACCGACCCCACCTTAGGGACAAAACATACCTCCGTCCTTGGCCTAGTATTGAAATCAGTTGATACAAAATCCTCCTTAATCCATTGGGGGGCAGAAGTTTCCAGCTGCATCTGTGATACCCCCTAGTATGGGCCAACCATATCCAGGTTCGTTCAATCCCATTTGAGGCTCAAATTCTCAAACTCACGTCCCTGTTCTAGGATACAATCCCATGAGCTATTATCCTCTTCAACCACCACTGAATCTTCCTGGGTCTTCACATTATATGCAGACTACTTATGGTCCTACTGGTTTGTCGATGGGGCTTCCTCCCCAAAGCCACCAGTCCCCATAGGTGAATCGACAGTTACCCTTTTTGGCCACTTTGGATCTTCCAGATTTGTCAAGTATTTTAAATGATCCAATTCATCACTCTCCACAATGGCCCACTATACCAGCCAAGCTACCATCGGACATTCCTAAATTCGATGGCAAAGCGGGAGAGGACCCGAATAATCATGTTATGACTTTTCACCTATGGTGTTCATCCAACTCATTGATGGATGACTCTATTCATTTACGTCTTTTTCAACGAACCCTCACAGGTTCTGCTACGAAGTGGTATATAGAATTACCATGAGGTTTCTTATCTGACTTCAACACCCTAGCTATGTCTTTCCTCACACACTACCAGTTACCGATCCATTATGACACGGGGACCGAGATTTTGAATTCCTTCAAATAGAACAAGGCCACTCATATATCCGATCACATTCATGAGTGGCGACGGAGACAACGTCTCATTAAACTCAAACTCCCCAATCAGTTGCTAGCAGAATGGTTCACAAAATCATTTGTGAACGACATCGGTCATGACATTTCCATGGGTGGAGTAGTCATGGAAGAACAGGCTATAAGTCATGCTCAATATCTTGACCTTGTTTACTCGCAAATGGGTACCCTTTACGATTTACTACCTGACTTACCTTGTCCTTCCACTTCCACCACTTCAACTACTCCAGCTGCTTCACATGCAGTCGACAGTGTGATTGGAACCTTCCAGGCCCAACCACATTCTGCCTCAAGCGCCAACCCCAAACCTGCTTCTTCTAATGTTCAAAATGCTCTGTCTCCTACCCGTCCCACCGGCAAGACTTCTAAGTTAAATGCAGTTCAATCTACCCCAGATGGTAAAAACAAATCCAAAAAGGGAAGGGGTAAGAATAAGGAGGACAAAAATACTTCTCAAGTAGAGTGAACCAAAACTACCCCTGTTAACGATCAGGATAAGTGAAAACCTCGATACCCTTGTCTTATCTGTGGTGATGTGTAATGATCCCAAGCCATTATGCAAGGATCATCATTGTTTGGTGTCTTTTAAAAACTTTTTCCTGGTTGTGGTATTTCGTCAAACACTTTGTTGATCTACCTTTTAGATGTGTTTATATGTGTGTATGCAGCAAATAACAGAAAGAGATAACCATGGAACATACCTCAACCATATGCAATAAGATAGACAAGCCAAAANATCTCAATTCTTCTTTATTCATAAAATAGAGAAACCTGCTACAATGAAGATGTCGATCTGGAATGCTCAACAGATGGCCAAGAAGATAGACAATAGATAAGAGCTGCTACAAAATGCTCCCGCTAATACAAAATATGCCTCCAAAGGCTAAATGAGAAATAAAGATCAATACAAGCAGATCTGAATGCCAAAATCTCCAGCTGAAGAATGCCACGCTCCAATAGAAGGCTGAAACCCTCAATAACTCGGCCCTTCTTCCAAAAGTGTCCAATCACTCTAATAAATATGCCAACTGATAGATCGGGTGATGGTAAGAATAACCCAGGTGCCTGAATCTCCAAGATCCCTCTCAATCTCCGCAGATCTGAATTTCCCACTGAATGGAGTGCCCCACTGGATGACTGAAACCCTAGCTAGTTCATCCCTGATGAAGATGGCCTCCAAATGCTCTAAAAATCTCCAAGAATATAGATCGGGAACTGGTAAGAATAACCCAGGTGCCTGAATCTCCAAGCTCCCCCTCAATCTCCGTAGATCTGAATTTCACACTGAATGGGGTGCCCCACTGGATGACTAAAACCCTAGTTGGTTCGGCCCTGATGAAGGAGGCCTCCAAATGCTCTAAAACTCTCCAAGAATATAGATCAGGCTATGAGAATCCTGTGGGAGAAGTTTCGGGCTCAGATCTCAAGTGGATCTCCCTAGATCTGAGTTTTACTAAATCACAGGACGAACTGGTGCGCCCTCTCTCTATCTGCACATGAAACTGATGTAGAATCCTCCTGCAACT
>ML781609.1:303078-324690 GCA_009831015.1 Picea engelmannii | reverse complement strand
CCGATTCCAATGAGCTATTACACTGAGAGGTTCCTCCAAGTAATGTGCCCAAAATGCCCTCTTCAGTGATTTTAATTAACTTATAGCTCAAAATAGTCAAAATCATGGAAATCGTCGGAATGGAATGAAACCAAATCCAACCTCTGCAGAATGGCTCATAATGATGGAATATGATGATAAATGCCATCTGAAACCCACAATGCCTCTCAAATACCCTTGTACTCGCTATAACATCCATCTGGTTACTCTGGTCATCATAAGTCTCTGCGTTGTGATGATGTTTCAAAGTGGGGACATTACATGATGATCACTACACGAAGGATTGTCTAGGACGCGCCGAGGTCACTAAGTTCCTTCAAGGAGCTCCAAAACCACCTACTCTAGTCGTTTTGTCCCAACCCTTTCCGTCTCAACAATAGGCTCATTTGGTCATTCATGACCAACCTTCATCTTCTACTACATCTTATGTATTGATGTGTACTGGAAATTCAAAGCAGAGCAACATTGAACTCAACACTCGAGCCAAAGATTATTCTCCCTCTAAAGAGAAGGTTGATGATCTACCTCCTTCCTTGGTACAACCCTCTCCCGTGACTCTACCTACCAACGGTCCTCTTCATCTCGAACGATCGAGCCTTGACACAGTTCTTCGACCCCCCCCCTAAGGGTGTCGTTCGAAAATCGGCTTTCAGTCCTCATGCTCGTGCTGCACAGAACTACAACATTGTTGAAGATCTGGCCCAAGCACCTTCTACGATGTCAGCCCTCGAAGTCCTTCAAATTTTTCCCACACAACGGAAGGCACTGTTGAAAGCTATCGGTGGAATCGACCCGACGGATACCAATTTAATAATCTTTGACTTGGAAGATCACATTCTAAGGTTACCTCCTCAACTCGCGTTCCAGATCCAAGTGATTGTCTCTGACAAAAACATTTTTCGAACCGTTATTGATGAGGGTGCCTCGACGTGTGTCATGTCTCTTACTTGCTAGAAAGCCATTGGCTCTCCCCCTTTGAAAGAATCCCAGAACACTCTCAAAGCCTTCAATGGCTCCGGTTTTAAGCCCTATGGTGTCCTCCCTTCATTTCCCATCACGTTAGAAGAAAAAACAATCCAAGTCGAAGTGGAAGTCTTTGACACTCCTCTTGATTACAATATTCTGCTTAGTCGCAGCTGGATCGATTCCATGCGTGCAGTTGTGTCGACCCTTTTCCATGTGGTACGTTTCCCACATCAAGGAAAGGTCATCACCGTTGACCAAATATCCTTCTTTAATTCTGATACTCGTACTGGCAACGTACCGTTCATCGCTAAAACCCCACTGGGTTATGAGAACATCGCTATAGGCCTTCTCAAAGACTCTTCGTTAATGGGTACTTTCCTCATTCCACCGCCCAATGTTCCACACTCGTCTGTTTCTTCAATCAACATGATCTCCACCTTGATTCATGAACTTCCTGCATCTCACGACCCCTGGATTGTCCCTAACCCTGGAGATTATCTTCGTTATGGTGACAAAATGTCGATAAGTACAGTTGAATCCGCCTATCAGGCCATTCAATCGACAACCCCTTCTACCCCCTTTCTTGGTGAGTTATCTCCAGATCCTTTTCGTGTCATTTTTCCCACTAACGAGATGATCATGTCAGTCATGGAGGACACCCCTTGGGATGATGGACATCATCATTCCATCCTCTTTCTGTAGAAACATACCATTGAGAACTACCAATGGATATAGGCCCCGTCAACCATTTTCGTCATCTCAACTGTTCCCGGGTCCACACACGATGTGTTTTCCGAAGGGAACTTAAGCAATATTTCGCCCACTATTCCCCTCAACATATCCGTCAAACCTGGGATTATCTAAAATGTCCATATCGGAGCTTTGTGTTCTTCTGATGAAATCGTCACCTACACATCCCTTTTCAAAGAGTTTCTTGACATCTTCACCTGGAGCTACGAATAAATGTCGGGTATCGACCCTAAGATTGTGATACATGAGATCAAGACATACCTCGATGCTAAACTCGTCTGGCAATGCCTTCGTCCAGTTCACCCACATAAAGTGGTTGTTATCAAGCTCGAAGTCGAGAAACTTCTTAAAGCCAACTTTATTTATCCGATGGCCCTCACTGAATGGGTTTCCAATCTTGTCCCGATTGACAAGAAATAAGGAGCAATTTATGTATGCGTTGATTATAGGGATATCAACAAAGCTTGTCCCAAAGAAAACTTTCCTACCCCCTTCATCGATCAGATTGTCGATGATTGCGTCGGAAGTGAAATATTCTCTCTGATGGATGGTTTCTCTGGGTATAATCAAATCAACATTGTTCCTGAGGATCAACATAAAACTTCTTTTATTTTTTCTTGGGTTACTTTTGCTTATCAGAAACTTCCTTTCGGTCTCAAGAATGCTGGCACTACTTTTCAACGCACTATGTCTTATGCTTTCCATGATATCAAGCACATCGTTCAACCATATCTGGATGATTTACCTGCTCATTCAATGCACCGAGCCGATCACCCAACCCACCTCCGAGCCATTTTCGTCCGCTGTCAGTTCTATCATATACGTTTGAATCCTCGTAAGTGCATTTTCTGCGTGGAATCCGACTGCCTTCTAGGTTTTATCATTTCACATCAAGGGATCCGGGTGGATCCTTTAAAGGTTGAGGCAATCCTTAATCTACCTCCTCCTTCTACACTTCGCCAGTTACAAAGTTTGCAAGGGAAAGCAAACTTTCTTCATTGTTTTATCCCAAATTACGCCAAGATAACTCATGGATTTATGCCATTACTTAAAAAGGGGTCTGAGTTCGTCTGGGATACCATTTCCAACAATGCTTTCAAAGATTTGAAATTATCTCTAACACGTGCTCCTCTTCTATTTCCCCTCGATTACAATCACGATTATTTCCTTTACCTTGCTACCTCGGCTTACACCATTGGTCTAGTTCTCATCCAAGAGGATGATGCTCATGATGAAAATGTTATCTACTACTTGAGTCGAAGTCTAACGCCTACTGAAATTAAGTATTTACATGTAGAAAAAATGGCTTTGGCTGTCGTCCAATCCATTCAACGCTTCCGGCACTATATCCTCTCATGCAAGACTACAGTGATTTGTAACTGCAACCCTATGCAACACATTCTCACACGTCAATTGCTAGGGGGAAAATACTCCAAATGGATTCTGATACTCCATAAGTTTGACTTGGAATTCGAATGTGCCAAGTCTAAGAAGTCCTTAGTCTTTGTCGAGTTGATTTGCGACTTTCTCTATTTTGAAATGGAAAATGTAGCAGCTGATTCATTATCCGATGAATCTCTTTTCCTCATCAACAATGATGATCTTTGGTATGGTGATATCATTATATATCTCCAAAACCAAACTTTTCGGCCAACTTTGTCTAGTACTGACCGACATCGAATACGATACCAAGCTCGTCAATATATTATCCTCGGGGATACTCTTTATCATCGGGGGATTGACTCTGTTTTTTGACGCTGCCTCACATTCGACGAGGTCGAGAGAACTCTAAATGACTGCCATTCTAGAGCCTGTGGTGGTCATATGTCTGGGTATGCTACTGCCCAGAAGATCTTATGATCAGGGTATTTTTGGCCTTCTTTATTTAACGACTACATCATCGTCGTTCAAAAATGCCATGCTTTCCAGACCTATAATAACAAGATACGGTCACATACCGCTCCTCTTCACCCTGTTGTCTCTATTGGTCCCTTTGCAAAATGGGGCATCGATTTCATGACATGTCACCCCCACTCAGCCGGGGGGCATGGATACATCATCGTAGATGTAGATTACTTTACAAAATGGGCCGAGGTGATGCCGACATTTGACAACACTGGAAAGACCGCAACATTATTCATTTTTAATGACATCATAGCTCGTTTTGGTGTTCCCCAGGCTATCATCACTGATTACGGTAGCCACTTTAGAAACTTCATGATGTCTGAACTTACTGAAAAATTTGGGACTTTGCCATGAAAACTCAATGCCCTATTACCCACAAGCCAATGGCCAAGTCGAAGAAATTACCAAAGTTCTCATAACTATGCTTCGACGAATGATAGGGATTCATAAAACAAGTTGGCACACAATGTTTTTTTCGACATTGTGGGATTACCGGACATCCATCAAGTCTGCTACTGGTTTTACACCTTTCCGGTTAGTCTATGGTGTGGAAGCCATTCTCCCAATTGAATGCAAGATACCCTCTTTAAAACTAGTTGTTGAACTCCTACCAAACACTTCTGCTGAGGAAGAATGTCTATTGTATCTTATGTGATTAGATGAAACTCAACGTGACGCCAACCTAGTCATAGAAGCTCAGAAAAAATGTGTCAAGGCTCAATACAACAAACATGTCAAGCCTTGTGTTTTCTCCGAAGGAGATCTTGTTCTTTTCTATGAACACGATCGAGATATGTTAGGAGCTAGAAAATTCGAAGCTATGTGGTGAGGTCCTTATATCGTTCGACGAGTTTTGGAAAAAGGTGATTATGAGTTAGTAGATTACAATGGTATCCCTTTGAGTGAACCCAAGAATGGGTTGTACTTGAAGAAGTACTATGCATAAAATCATCTGTGCACGAGTACTTGTATTTTTATTGTATCATACTTCTTATGTGTTACTATAGCTTGTTTTTGTCATTATCTGGTCTCTACCCTTATGTGACGTTGTGTTTTTCCAGTTGTTGGAGTCTTCGCTACCCTACATTGGCTTTTTTGATGGCGCTATCCATAGTACTCTGAACCTTTCTTCCACTGCATGCGTAATTTACACCCCTACAAATGAACTTCTCTCCTTATGAGGTGTGTGTCTCGGCCGTGCGACCAACAATATTGCAGAGTATAGCGCCGTTATCGAATTATTTGTTGATGCTATCTCGCTTGGAATCTGCCATTTGGTTGTGCAACTCGATTCGCAGCTTGTAGTACTACAATTAAGTACTGTCTATACTATTCGAAGTCCTACTTTGTTACGGGTGTATTTGTGAATTCGCCTCTTGGAACGTTATTTTGATTATATTGAATATCAACATATTCCTAGATGTCTAAATACATAAAATGATGCATTGGCTAACTATGTATTGGACAGACATTTGGATCATTTATAAATCAATCACATCAATTTTCCAACAACACATGATAAACCGGTAGAAGCCGTCTGTATATATAATGATCAAAAGAGTTTTTTACAAAAAAAAAATTTCGAAGACCAAAATGTCAAAATATGAAGCTCATAGCTTCTACAAAGTGACATCATGGATGACGTTCACAGTAACACACAACTGCCCGAGCAACCCTACGGATCAGTCAACCAATGGACTCTAACACTCCTATTATGTGACGCTGATAACTTCGTGGAACTTCTCCAGGAGGTATGTCTGGAATATCTGCTGTCAAACCCTCTAGGTTTTGTTCCACTGCTTGATAATCCTTGGCGTCCCATTGTGGCACTGGCGCTACCTCTTCTCACCGCTGAATGGGAGAAGTAATAGGAGGTCGGTAAGGTCCCACATCTATGTCATCAACAACAAATTTTGTATTTAGTCTTTGGACGAACATATAAAAAACATTTGCATATGATAAAAATTCACAAAAACATTTAAAAAGAAAAAAATGTGTACTTCTTACCAAGTTCCCCCCACTGAGCATCCTCTGGCAGGACTAAGTCTGGATCTCCTCGGAAATCCAACCCGGCATAAGCATAATCGTCGACCATCAGCATCTGGGGTTGCAACCAATTGAAGAAGGTATCATCATACTTGATAGTTGGTCCAGCTACGTGCCAGGCCATCAGCTGACACCATCTCAGCATTCTCAGATCGGTGGGAGATGGAAAATTCCACTCAACTTGTAGTCTCAGTAATGGAACCCTCTCAAGAAAGAAGGACACCAACAAATATCCGTACCCGAATTGCTTCAGTCTACCTCATCTGCATTTGGTCAACTTCTTTTTCATGCTACGAAGCAAAGCATCTGCCCAGTTAAAAACCCAAGGTTCAATACACTCTATGGCATATTGGAAGTAACTCTGTAGTGCCATGTGAGGAGTAGAGCTCCCATCCATCTGAGCTATGGTGAATGAGATAGTACGGAGGGTCAAATCTTGTACTCCCCAAATATCTAATTTCCCTTTCTTCCTCTCTGCCTTGGGAACACAGTGTAAGTGACAGTACTCACTCATGGGCAGCCCACCACCTCTGCTACCAGTCAGGTTCACGTGGTACCCACGCCGTGACAGTCCAGTCAAGAAGTAAATGTCCTCAATATCTAAGGACAAAGTGTGGACCCCCACTTGAAATACCTGCTGATCGGGATCCCACATATGCATAAGGTACTCTAATAACCTGATTTGGGTCCTCATGCCCGGGATACAAAAGTACTTCAGAAGACCACAGTTCCTCAAAGCGGAAATAGTGGGTGGATGATTTCTGGCAATGGTATTAACTTCTTCATGCTCCCTTTCGCGCCATTCCAAAACCATTTTGATGGTCAAATACCTGCATAAGAAGCACAAAAAGAAGATTAGTAACTCGATTCATAAATTGGTTCTCTTTCATTGAGCAAAACTTCAACAAATTTTTATGCTTTACGGTTCTCGCAGGTTCCCTTTAGGCACAATGCGAGGTTCTCGCAAGCTACTGTGGGATCACCTATGAGAATGACCCATTCTCGCAGGTCCTGTGTAGCCCACCTACGAGAATAGTTGCGCTCCATAATAACCCCTCAAACAAATTCAAAATGAGGGTTTTTACCAATGAAAATGAGAAATTAAACCATGAAAGAGTAAAGGACAAAGTTCCTACCTCACTGCCACTGACGGTTCGTCAATGGATGCTCGTAACTCTCGCAATCTGACGCCGAACTTTGAGGGTAAAAGAGGGGTTTTTGGGCTCAAATAGTGGTAAAGTAAAAATGATATGGTAAAATAGTTTTTATTTCTTTATATTAACTTTTACCATGTTATTAAATTGTTATAATTATTTGTTTATTAAAACTTAAACCCTAATGCCCTTTTGAGTGTAACTTTTGTAGGCGTAACAACTTCGATGTTCATGTACAGGGATGTGGACATAATTTTTTCTTCTTCATCACATGTTTGGATTATTTTTTAGGGTTTTTGTATAAAACCTCGAGCAGAGTCTTTGTCCATTCTCATGCTCGAAAATACATGAGAACGCGGTCGAGCATACTTTTATCACTTTTTCAGGCTCAACAAGGTTATATGAAAAAGGAACCCCCCTAGAGTCCTCTTTAAGCTCTTTTCAGACTCTCTAAACATGAAAATATAGTCGAGCGACCTTGCTATTTTCACGCTCGATAAAGTATTTGAAGAAAGCATCTGGTGGGAAATAATTTATCTTTTTTTCGGTCTCATCAGACTATTTTATGAAAAAGGAACTGAAAGAGTTCTCTTTTAGTGTTTTTCCAGACTCTATAATCATGAAAAACCTTCAATTTTTCTATCTTTGGACTTGTTAAACAAACATCGACAAGCCCGTAATGGGACTGAACCACTCCTTCTTAGGGTTCATTAAACATACTCCGAAGGACTTATCTGAAGGATAATTGTATATCAACAAGCATATGTTATCCTCCTCAAGCTTGCATAAAAATAAAGAGGTACTCACCAGAAAAGGTGGGGGAAAATTTGAGAAAGGGATATTTTATCATCTTCATATTAATTGGCAGTAAGTGTTGCTCTTGAACATGACACCCTCTAATCATTATTTGAATCCGGTTTGGGAAATCCATTTGTCTCTCATTCGATTCTCTACAAGGTAATTCCCTGTGTCGCCTTTGAGTCAATGCTGCCAAATCATTGGTCGTGTCATTCATATGTTCAAGAGAAGTTCATCTGAAACCTCTATTGAGTCGGCCATCTATAGTTCTCCATTCTCTCTGTGTCGGCCTTCCCTATGTCCAGTTCAACTTACATCATACTTTGTTTCACCTTCAAAATCTGATACTCATTTTGTGTCATTGATGGGGGATACATCAAGGCCCTCTTGTGACGAGTTTTGTTCCGTTGAATTCAAATCATTATCCGGAATCAAGACTTAGAAATTCTTTGGTACCTTGGAACTTGCATGCCTCAATGGCAGGTTTCCTCTCTTTTGACAGTGGGTTTACATCATTGACCTTTGATCGAAAGATTCTATCGGATGTTCGACTTCAACTCATTCATTCACATTCAAGGGATTGTACTAGTGTACCTTGGGAGTCATTGACATCAATGGTGATTTCCCTCGCACTTGTTAACGGTTTCATCAATGACCGATAATCAAGTGGTTTCTGCCATGTTTGACTTCAACACATGTAATCACATGGTTAGATTTGTACTTTTGGGTGACGAGATTGAAGACCCTGGATATCATCTCTTTGTCCAGGTTGCGATGGAATATGTATAATTTGAGACACATAGATCCACTTTGTATGTCTCGTGGCTATGTCATCTTGATTTGAATTTTCTTGCATAGATACACAGTGTATTCCTGGTGGCTATGCTATATTTTGACGGCATGGATCCACAGTGTATGATTGGTGGCCATCACCTATGTCTATAATGTCATCTGTCTATGATCTGAGTATGGGAATGCCTACCTCAAAATTAATATATATGATATTCTACAGATGCTTCGTTGTTCCCAGGTTTCCGATTAGGTGCACTCCTGGTTTCCGACACACACATGCAGCTTACAAAGTCTTTCGGCCGTCACTGATTTTGGCCACATACTTTGGGGGGCATTCTGTTACCCATGATTTTGGTCATCATGATGGTGTACTCAGGCTCCTCATAAGAACTTTCTCCTGAGAAAATTGGCATTCATCTCTTCCCAAAAAACATACTTTTGAAGAGAGTTCGCAGGCTGCTAATATACTAGGGTGCGAGAATGACCCATTCTCGCAGGCTGCCTTAAGCTAGGGTGTGAACTTCTCGCACTGTGCTACATAGCTACGGTGCGAACTTGTTCTAAGGCTTGGAAAAAGATGAATTCTCAATGGTTCTAGAAGGGAATCCTCTAGAAGAATGGGTTGGCATTCGAATAGTTATCCTTTTACTGGTTTCCCTGATATTGTGGGATCATTCTTATCCAAGTAACCATCTCATTCTCTCCTATATATTGATGGAATTCTCATGGAAAAGGTTAATCAAGTGTGTTTGTTGGAGCCAAGAGCCACCGAAAGGAAGCTTGCGACATCAAGGCGATCAGTTTGTAATCTTCTACTTTCAATTAATATGATACAACGACATGTCCCTTTCCCATAAATCTATTCTCACTTTATTGTGTAATTCCTTGATGATACACATAAGTGGACAGTTCAATATATTTTGCTATCTTCACTTTGGTTGGTTTGTGTTGTCTTGGTCTTGACATCACGAGATCATCGGAGTGAAGCAGGAGCAACAGAGACCCTAGGAGGCGATACAAAGGTATGTTACTTGTTCCTTCCTACTAGCTAATTCAATGGTCAAAACTTAGGGAAAGAGTCATGTCCTGTCCTATTTTGTTCTAGATCTAGGTGGATATAGGGAGATCTGTTAGTGTCCACACCTACCGATTAGTCCGATAACACTACCCCAGCAGAAAAAGAGGAACATTCAGTGGAATTTGTCACTCAATCAGAGCAAGAGTTGAATATGTTGGAGGATTGGTTGGACAATCCAAAACCAAAATATGGATGCCAGAAGACAGTCACATAGATTGCAAGAGAAGAGAAATCAACAAACTTGCTCAAAAATTTCAGCCGGGAAGATGAACAGATGATGACTATAGCACTGAAGCATATAGCAGAAGAGGGAGAAGAATTCTAGCCAGAGGAACAACTGGAAGAATATGGATATGTACTAGCAGAGGAGTTGACATAAACCAATATGTCAGAGGAGGAAGCTAAACAACAATTCAGTAAGGAGCATACAGAATTGAATTCTGCAATAGAGTGGAAAACTAGTGCCACAAGAGGAGATGAAGACAACATGAGATATCAAGTAGATCTGGCCATTGATATGTATGGAGAGGAGGAAGTGCATCAGAGAAGACTGCATAAGAAGAGCCAACCACTGGAGAAACTGGACAGGGTCATAGAAGAGATCAAAAATTTTATGTTGAGGTCAACAGAGGAGATTGTCAGCAAGGAGAAATTGAGCATAAGATATCATCCCATAGCAGCAAGGAAGCAACAAAAGAAATGACACAAAGTAGAGGAGTAGGTAAACAACTCCAAGAAAAAGTTTGGGATCCAAGTGGATTTCGACAGATTTGGAGAACTCATGAGCAGGATCTCATGAATTTTTCACATCAGTGGAGTATGATGTAGGAGAATCTTTCCACCTCGATGGATGTGTAAAAAAAAAACATGTCAGCATGCATTTAGAGATAAGGAGAGGCGTCGACCCTCTCCTTTTCAAAATTTGAATTATAAAATTATATAAATTTATGTGTAAGAGTGATAAAACTCCAAAACCATGCCCTTGGACGAGTGTAGATCGATTCATTGAAATGACTGAGTGTAAGCAGGTCCAGATCCATGTTAGTTCTGGATCTTTGTTCGATGTAATGATTCATAGGTTAAGGTGTCTTAACGAATGGTGATAGCACTAAGGTGGTGGAGAGGATAAGCTCGGTAGAGCCCTCTTTTGTAAAAAAAGAAAGGGATCTTTGTATCTATATTTTAGATGAGATTAGAATAGAGAAGAGATAGGAAGTAGAGAGGAGATAAGACTTTGTTACAGTCAAAGATTCTGTACATAGCTGTAAACAGACATTTATATTAATACAAGAGAAATCAGTTTTTCCTGCATATGAGTTGTTTGCACATGTTTATGTATTTACGCATTCAAATGATATATTTCCATGTTCATGTGTTTATGTTGTATATGTATGTGTTTGATTTCATTTACAGGGAGAGATAGAACAAAGGAATCATAAATTCAAGGAAGGAGCCTCAGATTTATTGAACACTCTGAAGGAGGGATTGTGCAAAGGAAGGCACATAAGAAAATAGAATTGTTGAGGATTATGTAGAGCTCTGCTAGGAGGGTAGCGAGCAGGTAAAATGGTGATCAAAGAGGAATCTGTTTCGAGTTCTATCAGAAGAATAAGTGTTAGAGGAGAAAACATTTACAGAGTTGTTGAATACTCTAGAGAAAGACTTGTGCAAGGGGTGCACCAAACCAACACTCGGACGAAGTGTTGAAAGACAACCATCTGAAGGTTAGTCGAGCATAGAGAGTGAGCACAGAGAGAACTTGTGTCAAGTTTGTAAGCATAGAAGGTTGAGCGTAGAACATGCTAGGCGAGCACCAATAAGTCCTTTGAAAGACGCAGAGGAGCCAAGGTAAAATTTCATTGACGAAAGCTAATGAGGGACATTGCTTTCAGAAACATAGAAGAGACCCAAAGTTACATGGCTCGCAGGAGAANCTATAGCCTTTGAAATGTTTGAAATATTCCAAGTTCGGGAAGAAAGTGAAACCAAAGCTCTGGAGGCGTAGTGTTTCTAAGCTTCGAGAGGAAACACTTAGAAAATTTTATAAGTCTTGAAGAGTTGGAGCGTTCAAAGGTGGAGTGTAGAGATTCAAAGAAACCAAAGGAAGATCAAGGGTTAAGATCCATCCAGGAGGAGATGAACAATTTAAGTTTGTTAGATCTCAAATAAGTTGCTCACTGGTTAATCACGAGAATCATTTGGAATTTCACAAATCGAAAGATTTGCAAAGGGAGAAGTGAGAACTCACGAAGAGAAAAATCGCTATTCGATCACATTCATTGGACCATGGAAAGTCATGGACCGTAGATCCAACAAAAGAGGAGTCCCAATGAACTCTCAAGTTCAGGTATCGGAATAAGGGGAGACAAGCGGTCTTTCAATAGCCAAAATGTGAAATCCCGAGATGTGAACTCCCAAAATGCGAAATCTCGAGACACAAAGTCCAGATTTGTGAAGGGGATCTCGACCATCAGTTTCAGGAGAGATAAGGACCATCGATGTAAGGAAAAGTTTGGGGGTTCGGATTTCAAAGAAAGGAAGGTGAGTTAATTTTTAGGTTCGCAAAGCGCAAAATTCTGAAGTGCCTAGAAGTGGACTCCAGGTTCTAGCCAGAGGTCATGTTGACAATGGATAAAGGGGAGATCTAGAATTCACTAGACCCTAATTTGGAGTTCAGGAGTTCGGGAGTTGGGAGAGTCAAGGTTGGCTCCTATGAAAATCCCCGACATGCGAAGTCATGAAGAGCCTTTTAGTTAAGTGTGTGGTCACATGTCATGGTCACATGGAGAAGACTTGCACCTAACAATTGTTCGCACATATGAAGTTTTGGAAAGACCTATGGATTTATTTTGTGAATGTCCCAGCAATGAATTGAGGAGATTCTTCAGCTCACGAATTGAACATCCTAGACGAGGAGGTCAACAACCCCAAGGGGAGAAGGGGGGTTTTAACCACTGATGCATCTACATGTACATGGAATGTCTTCTCCCAGTCCAGAAATACTAGTATTGGTGCGGTGACCATCTTTAGCTTCAGGGTACCCAGACCATGTTCACACTCATCGTTCCACTGAAACTTTATATCCTTTCGTAACAATTTTTTCATTGGCGTGGTAATCTGCACATATCCTTTGATGAAATTTCTATAGTATCTTGTGTGTCCCAATGTCTCTCTTAGCTGACAGACTGTTTTTGGTGGTGGTAAGTTAACAATTACTGCGATCTTTGTGGGATCTACTAGTAAACCTTGTTTGCATACTTTATGGCCTAATAATATCCAAAACAATGTTTTGAATATGCATTTCTTGATGTTTAATGATATCTGAAACTTTCTTCATCTTTCTAACATCAACCATAAGACCTCTACATGTTGTTTCAACAAACTATATACTGTCCAATCATCCAAGTATACCTCTAGAAAATGGTGGATGAATTGTTTAAACGCAACGATGACTACTATGGAAAATATTGTTGGTTCATTCTCCAGTCTAAACGACATGACTATGTACTAGTAGGATCCCCATTCTGTCGCAAGCATGGTCTTGTATCTGTCTTCCTGTGTTATCTTGATATGATGGTAGCCTGAGAATCCATCAGAGAATGAGTAAGCTTAATGTCCTCCTACATTCTCTAACACCTCATTCGTAAAAGGTGTAGGGAATGGGTCATGTAGGCATGCATCATTCAACTTCTTCAATTTGACACATATCCTTATCCCTCCCTTTTTTTTGTCCTGAACTACCATCAGGCTTATCCATTCTTATTCTTCCACTGGCTCTATGATTTTGGATTTGAGAATTCTGTCAATCTGAGCTTTGACTTTCTACTTGTATATCGGGTTCAATCTATATGTCATTGTCTGATTGATATCTATTCATGTTTGAGTGGTATATTCATTTCTCCTAGCTCTCTGGCTATACCCTTCATCTCTTTAAATGTTGTGGGAAACAAGTTGTTGTACTCGCATAGTAACTCTATTATTCTTTCTACCGTTTGCTCATCCCAATAATATCTGATGTTGGCCATTTTGGGATTCTCGACTGTCCCAATGTTGACTTTATTTATCTTGACCGATGCAGCAATGAATTTTGATTCTATAGGTGGACCTTCCACTTCCTCAATCTTAATATCACACTGATCGTCTTCCTCTGGTGTGTCTTTGTGCACATGGTAACATGAAAACAATTACTTGACTGTCTGTATATTCTATTGTTGCTCTTATGTTATGAGCTCGACTTCTGGTTCCTTGATAAATATCACCCCTCTTATATTCTTAAGGATTGCATCTATGTTAGGGTTCTCATGCTCAAATGAGAAAGTGACTATAAACTTCTATTGCAATGTCATCCAGGTCGCAGTTCCTTTGTGCAGTTCCTGGTCTGTATACCAATTCACTGGTATTCCCTCTAGAGTCTGTACTAAATAATGGGGCCACTCCTCTAGGGGTGTCAATTTACACATTGTTATACACTTCTCCAAGTGTTATGTAGTTTCCCCCTGTCCATCATACTTATGCTGCTTGTTGTCTTTCTACTCTACGTTGAGCCTTATGCATAGTAACCTCTTACATTGGTACCAATCTGTGATTGTCACTTTGTGTGTGCCCCACCATATTGTTGGTCTGGCATTGAGTTCTATATCAAGTGACGAGAGTCTTTGATTATCTAAAACTTCATCTTCATATTGTGTCAAGAATATTTCCAAATCAATTATTCTGTGGAAACTGGATGGTTCCCTTATCTTTGTACTTACCCATATTACCCTGCGGTCTATTCGTGTGCATCTTCTCATGGAAAATTCATGTAGCCTTTTCTTCCAATTCTCTAAAATGGTATCTGACTCTGTTTCACATGAAGTGATGCTCCACCAACTAAGTATTCCATCTGTAGTTGGGTTTATGTAATCCTCATCCTATGAAGTTTTTCTATACAACTGGTTGATTTCCTCTAAGTCTAAGAAAGTAGGTTCTACAAACCTCTCCCCTTATGATGGGTCTAATGGTACAATGACCTTGTATTCACCTGACTTGAATGTCATTTTTCATGTCTTTAAATTGATTATGGCCTGGTTGTCAAATGCCCAATCCAAAACAAGCAATTTTGGGTATGGTATTGTGTCATATGCTATTTTTATTACTTCAAAATTTTCTTTAGTGTGCACCCCATCCAGGTCTATTGTCACTCATTTTAGTCTGCTGATTCGTAGGAATCTATGTTGGTTTGTTATTTTTAGCTGAACTAGTGAATATCCTAATGTGGGCTCTCCCATACATTGCCATGTCTTCTTTGGTAATACATTGTTCTCAGATCCCATATCCAGGATGATATCTCCCATGTTGAAGTCTCAAATATTTGCATTCAGTCTAAACTCCCTACTTGCTCTTCTCCTAGTATGTAGGTGATTGACTGTATTTTGTTCTAGCTTTTTTTCTGTCTCCATACTACATATTTCTAATATGTTTTGTAGTATTTTCATAGATGATGGAGCATTTAATACTTTGACACATGATTGCAAGAAACATTTGATTGTACTTACTTGTCCCGTGGAATGTATCTCGTTGGTATGATCCAATAATAGAGGCATCTCGTATTTTGGTTCTTCCTTGATTTACTACATAGTTGAAGTCGTCACAATGTCCTCCTTCTCAATTTCTCTTCGGGCCTGCTTAAATATCTACTTCTCCTTTTACGCATCAAACTGCTTCTATGGTTCGACGTTATTCTTCACCCATTGGTGTTGTAGTGGCCCTTGTTGAACTGTTTCATTTCCAATTTTATCTCTTCCATGAGTAACTATGTTAATGTTCCATCCTTCGCCCCTCGCTTCAGATGAAATCCACTGAACATTTTGGTTGTTTTGGTTCCTCTTTTCCTGAATATTTACTAGTAGTGTCGAACATTCTTCTGTATAATGTCCACTTCCACCATGATACAGAAGAATGTCCTGGTTGCTAGTGGAAGTGGACATTCCCTTGTATAATGTCTTGGTTGTTGACAATTGTGACATATCGGTCGTCCTCTACCTCATCAAAAACCTCCTCTTGCTTGTCCTCTACCTCGTCCAAAACCTCCTCTTGCTCGTCCTCCACCTATGTAGCCTTCTCCATCTCCTCTTGGCGCATTATACTGAGGTTCTTGATTGTACTTCACGGTATTGCACTGAGGTTGTGTTTTGTTATACTATGGTTGCACGGTATTATATGGTTGTTGTGTAGTGTTATATTGTTGTTGCGTAATGTTGTATGGAGCTAGAGCTTGATTAAACTGTGGTGCGGCTTGCCAAATCATCATTTCTTCCTGTACTCTATATGCATCTGATGTTCTTCCTCTCATTAACTCCATAGTTCTACAATCATTGTCGTCGTGGCCCACTGACTTGCAAAAATTGCACTACAAACTCTTTGGGACTGTTTGGTGTTTCTGCATCATAGGGTAGTGATATGGATCGTGGCTTGGTTTCTTACATACTTTGCACCATAGTCCTCTTGTTGGTAATGGATTTGGCATTACGGCTACCATATACTGCACGAATGTTGGACATTCGTTCTTGTGGTGTCCTTTTGTCCTGCATTTAGTACACTAAACGACTTCTTGTTTATCCTTATTCTTATTCTCGTTGAGTTGGACCGTTAATTTCTTAAAAAACTCCTTTAGTTATTCGATAGATGGATTTGTCTGCTAATACTGGTTTTCTTCCAGTTGCAGGGCTTCTTGCAGAGCCTCTGCCTGCGTTTAAAACTTTTGTTGTCGCAGTGGATATTTTAAGTGTGGGAGAAATGAATTGAAAAACAAGTGACAATGTTGCATATCGGTCATGAGATATTTCAACTTCCCCTTCAGTCACTTGAATCTCTGGTCAATCTCCCCTACAGATTCTCTCGATTTTTGTCTAATTTCGATCATCTCATTCATGTATTAATCCTTTGAACTCTGCTTATGGAACTCATTAATCAGTAACTTATTAATGTTTTCTAGTGTCCCTATCGTCCCAGGTGCATTGTTTTCATTTAGGCTCATGTACCAGTCTAGTGTGTGGTCTCTTAGTGTAATAGATAACTGCGCAAGTTTAGTATCTTCATCACTGATCTATTTTTCTTCCCAGATCTTTGCACAAATGAACAAGTGTTTCTTAGGGTCTTCTGTTGCATCTCCTCAAAATTCTGGTAACTTGATGGTGGGATTGTGTCCTTCCATTCTAAATTTTGAACTACTACCTTCGTGTGGTGTAGATACCTAACTAGTGATTCCTGAACTGGATCCTCTGGTTGTTGATCCTTTTGTAGATGTACTTCCTACTATCAGACTTCTTTCGAACTTCAGTTTTCTAAACGGTGGTGTTCTCTTTGGTGTATTGGTCGTACATGGGTTTATGGGTTCCACACTGACATTAATATGGATAGGATTGCTACCTTCTTTGCCTGTTCTTGGACCTCTGGTCTTCATTTCATATTTTTCACGCAAGATTTCCTCAATCTTCTCAACATCCCAGAGATCCTCTACCTCTTCTTCGTCACTTTCCAAGCCTTCCCTCATGGCTACGACTCTCTTCTTGGTATTCACCTTGTATTGATAGAGTATTTCGCTATGCATCATTCCAGTTGTCACCAAGATCCACTTGATCTGGTTGTCATCCATCATGATTAGGTCCAAGGGTTCCTCCTTATTTCCCTTACCCTTTCCTCTTTCCATTTCTCCTCTTTCTATCAATGCTTCCCCACTTCCCCCATGCACTCGGGGAAATTTAGTTGTCTGACTCCATTGTTTACACCTTTGTTGTATAACATTATCTTAATCGAAGTATACAACGATCTAATGTACCTTCCTTGGGGTTCTCGTAGAAACTCTTTCTCCATTGCATTGTACGACTTCGTTGTATCTATTGCAAATTCTGTTATAAAGATTGCCACAATACCATCGAGCTAAAAATCTACTTCGCAGGTGAATTTGTTGTTCACATGTTGTAACTTCTCAGTCTATACTGGGGTCCACTCTACCTTTCAGATCTGGTTCGTTGCGTGGTTTTCCTTCAACCTTAGTGTCCACTCCTACAATAAATGTGGAAAATCACAAAAAAAGGCTTCGTGTAACTCAGTAGACACACATTTCGCAAGATATGTGTGGGTTTTTATTCTAGGGTTTCAATTATCTTTCTCTGCAAACTCCAACTCTTTTGTCCTTAGCTATCTTTTGATCTCTATTTTTTGGGGATTCCATGGTTTCAACATCCCCTTCTAGTGGCACATTGATCTCTGCCCTAATATTTTCTTGATCTGCCTCCAATAGACCTTCAACTTATCTCATCTACTCAATCCTCTTTTGTTCCTACCAACGACAACAAAACCATTTGTTTGTTACTCTCTCTCTCTCTCTTATCTTGTATTCTATCTGAGTTTATTGACCCAAGGTCCATGTCTGTTAGATTTCCAACAAAGCTTCTAAAACTATCGGCCCTCTTAGTAAACTAGAAGGTAACACAACGCACAGGGTGCACCGTGCTGTCTCACCCGAGATAGTCTTAATGGGTGGTTTCAATACTCATGCGTTTACAACCTAGGATTGAGTGAGCGATCTGACAACTGTGTACATGGATTTCTATTGTAACTTATCAATGCGTATATCATTATTCATGATTAATGCAACAAATATAATAACTCATTCATTTAGCCAATCTATATATACTGAGACAATAAATACAGGAATTCAATCACATAACATAGATCTTACCTTGGATCACCCCCTCCTGGGCTACGTCCACAAAGATTTGGCTCTTGTCCTTTTTATTATTGTCGTTCTTTCATTACAATGTCACGCACTTTACAATTCCCTTCAACTAGGTTGGGATCTATTATGAGGTGGTCTAGATCGCACCAGGATCCTTAGCTTGTGATCTAACCCTCAATATCTACCCTCTTCCGTCCTCTCTAGATCAAAAGCTTACAAACATAGGTCATACAACAAAATGTTACATATCGAATCATTACAAAAACTCTCTACAATAACAACTAGTCTTCATAATAATCTGTAGAGCCCTTATGATACATAATTATCCATATTTATACGTTTTTGGCTCTTCAGCCATTACAATACATTACAAAAACCCTAACCCTACTGTCGTTAGGTCTTCCATGCATGCACGTGTGTTGTTCTCCCTCTAGCTGTCGCTTTCCTTGTGCATGCCTTCTTTCCCAAAATCACCTTTCTTTCCACTTTGGTCTGCCTCCAACAAGACCTTAGCGCATTTAATTCTTTTCCATTTGAGCATCATTTTATCGATAAGACCCTTACTAATATCTATGTCAAAGCAGATATGGGAATATGTGCACAATCATGCTATTGCTCTCCCAAGATCTAATTTTATTTGAATACCCTAAGTATTTCCAATATCCTCGAAAATTGATAAATACTTGAAATGTAATAAAAAATTGGGGAGATGAACCCAAATTTAAATTCTATTAACTAATATAGAGGTAGGAACACATTTTGGGAACCAAGGGGCTATAAAAAGTCTCATGCTTCACCAAAACCAAGGACCCTCCTCAAACACTTTTTGATAATAAACATGACCATAGAGATGAACAATATAAAACACCTTTGAATAAAAGTGAAATATCACAATTCTTTGTCCATGTCAAGTAGATCCACTGGTAAAAATAGATGTAGGAGGAGAATACCCACTAAGTCTACAAATAACCATGTCTTTTTCAAATATTGAATATAGATGGCCTACCTCCAACATTGTGATCTCCACCAATGGCACCTCTTCAACATGCTTGGAACTATATAGGCACTAGGAATAGGACAAGAATTTAAAGCATTTGAAATGGTAATTTTTTTTTTTATTTCATCCCTTAAAGACATGTAGGTTTTGAAATGAGGGTTGAATATTTACGTATATCTTTATCTATGCAATAGAAATACAACATATTTTGATCATGAGGTTTTGTTCCTTGATATATTTAACATTGATGAGCCATAGGGGTCCCTTGTGAGAGATCCAATTTCTACTTTAGAACCATTATAGGATATATGGAGTGCACCCAAGCATAAGGTTTTCCCTAAAAAAGACCTAACCACAATTACAAATGTTTCCTTAGAATTAGAGTATACATAAAAAATAATTGTGTATATAAATTACTTCAAACACTTGATAGGAAAGTATTTCATTAAACACTTAATAGAGAGAGCACACTTCATCAAATAATCAGTGAACATCCTTGGAGGAAGAACCCCTAGTCTCCAACTTGGTAATAACACCTTCATTTTCCTTGCAATAGTTAGACCATAATGTTGTTTAGACATATATCCTAAGACATGGAAAACAAAGATGAGAATAGTTGATAAAATAAAATTTCTTCAAACATTTTACATATAACCACCTTTAATGTAAGATAATGAATGATATTTTAACTTCATAATTCTCCTAAACAAAAAAGACACACGTTTAGTAATTCTTTAAAAGATATAAATAATTTGTCCAATATATTTATTGATAACATACATATAATATTACATTCAATCCATACTATAAAATAGTTCCAAAGGAAAATGAGCTACAGTGGTAATAAAATAATGGATATTTTCTATGTTCTGTCTCGTCCCATTTAGGAACTTAACAAAGTACTACTAATTCAAAAAATGAATATATCTAACAAGTTTCAGACTAGGATTTCCTACATTTCATAACAACATCACTATCATAACAAAATTTAAAATAAGACTCAACAATATAAGTTGGAATGGAAAAGGTTAATCCTTAGATTTCCTCACCTATTATGTCATCATACATCAAGCCTCTTCTCTCTGTGACCGCATTTTCAATTTCTTCCACTTCTTGCTTGACCTCTATAGAAAACCTATGGTTATAGGTTTACAACTACCACTATAGAGGACATCTTAGAACTATTCTTTAATATCTCATTCCAAGGTTTGAGGCTTCCCTACTTTTACTTGACCTCCCCCTACACAACCCCCAACTATTTTCCCCCTACCCATTATCGATGTTACTCACAATCATGGGTCACCTCTCTTCAGATTTCACATACCAAAGCTCAACATAGGATTCCAAAGAAGCATACCAAAATTGACCATGAATCTTCTTAAGAGAATAATCATCAAATAGATAGGAAGCCAACCTTACAAAATAAGCATACATTTGCTAAGTTGACCAAACCCAACTCCACCATTGAATTCCCATTCTTTGATCAAAATCCATCATCAATACCTTCATAAAAGGTCCCCTACCTACCATTATACTATAGGCCTTTGATGGGATGATGAATATCAAAGTTTGAGCATGGAGGGTTCGAAGCCTCTTCTTACTCCCAACTTGTTTCATCGCCACTTGTATCCAAGACAAACATAACCTCTACATATCCTTACTCATATGCTACCATATTATCTCTTCTCGCTAACACCTCCCTCATTTGGAGAAAAATACTTTTAGTACTTCATTAAGGGGGTGATCCCTTCAAAATAATGAAAATTTTATAACTATCAAAACCAAAAATTTAACTTATTATGAACTATTTTGAAAAAATAATTATAAGAGATATTAATTTAAAAATAACATATTCTCAATTGATTAGTTTATAATTTTTTCATATACAAACTAGAAGCTTTGTACGTTTAAAAATTTAATCCTTTCCCATTTTCCAAGATGTCCTTTTCTTTCCTTTCTCCACCAATATTGTCATGGTGAACCAACATGTGTAAATCAATAAAAACTGAGTGGAAACGCATTTACATCACCCCACAAATAGTTATTTATCATATTTAACGTTCAAAGTTGAATGCATGTCATATCATTTGTGAACATGCTTTTTGTAGTTTAACATATATGGCATTTGTCAAAGATACTCCAAGTATCTTGGAATACCACTCTAGAATATTCCTCACGTGGTTAGAAATGGATCAAGCCATTAAAAAAATGAATAAGACAGTTATTAATTTCCTGAACTCATTTATGCATTGAAAATCCACCATATATATCAAGCACGCACTGAGTTTAATTTTATATCTATCCATATTACATCTGCAAAACCTTTTGCTGCTGACTGATCCATCTACCACTAAATGACAATCAACAA
>ML781609.1:271652-301526 GCA_009831015.1 Picea engelmannii | reverse complement strand
TTCTATAGACTCTTGGTCTAACCAAGACGTTTATCTGTACCCCAGCTATTCTCCAGCTTACTAACCGCCCATGCCCTGGTCCAGTTCTTCTTCCATCAAAGTAGGTAGTTATTTATTCCAAGCCCTTCCAGACTTTCACAGAAGCTTCTCCTCTACCTTGTCGTGTGTTTAAAGTGGGCGCGTCCGCAGCGCCTTTACCTTGGGAATATCTCCTCCCCCTCCTGCTCATCTATTTAGGAATAAGCGTCCTCTCACTTCCGTCACAAGCACATAATCTTCCTTCATTCTGCAACATTTTTCTGGCTTTTACTATCAATCAGTGTCCAACCTATTGCCATTGTGCCTTGACCCACTTCGAGGTTCGATACAATTGGAGCCTTTTTCCAGCAAAATGCAGAGCATTTCGTGTTTGCCATCGGCTATTCATGACAGGAGATTGTTCAAAGATCGGAAGATATTGCAGTCTTCCACTCTCATCAGCCCATCAATGGCGATTGCAGAGGGATCAACAGCGGTTAACTACGTAGCGAAAGCTAGTTTCGACTCAGGCATAGCCATCATCCTCGCGGCGTTGCTCTGTTCCGTCCTGTGCACGTTGAGCGTGAGTGCCGTGGTACGCTGTAGACTGCGCTGTAGACGGCGGCGAGTGGAGTCCGAGCCAGAAATCAATGTTGGTGTCGAAGGAATTAAAGGTGACACCTGCAAGCAAATCGATATAAAAGCACTGTCGACCACAGTGTACGGCAAAGGGTCGCCCCTCGCAGGCATGGATTGCCCCATTTGCTTAACAGAGTTCGCAGAAGGAGAAAAGGTGAGAGTATTACCAGAATGCTCTCACACTTTCCACGTAGATTGCATCGATGCCTGGGTAGTTTCCAATCCTTCTTGTCCTTCATGTCGACATTCTCTACTTCATGTGGTGGGGGAGAAATCAACAGGGGTAGTTCAGCCAGCTGCTGAGCCCACCCAAGGCGCCCAAATGCATGGTAACGAAAGTAGCGAGAGTGTTAGAGAAAATCATGTCGTTCAGTCTTTCAATAGTTCTGTGGATGACACGACAATGGCAGCTTCATCATCTTTGGATTGCGTCAGATCAAACGACTTGGAAGGAGGCAATGTGGGCGAGGCTTGAAGACCATGATTGGAAAAATTGCATAGGCGTGGAAAGGCGCATTACAGGAATCAGTAGAAATGTGATCGCCAGAGCTGTACAGATATAGAGAGAAAATTTGAAGGGTTAAATTTGGTTATATATTGTATATGAGATAAAAATATTTTGTTTGAAAATTTGAAAATTGTTCATGGCAAAATTTTGTAGACAAAATTATAGACTGAGTTTTTTTTTAGAGGAATTCTAGTATCAGGAGTATCAGGAATATGCAGTAAATTTAAAAGGACCATTCATTTCCAGAAAATTTGGTAATTTGATTTAAGTTTATAAATTCTATTAATTATGAAATATATTTCTGAGATTTTAAACTATTTTGTTTTATTGAATTTATGAATGCACATATGATAAACCAGTTAAAAGTGATTGACTATACTATACAGAAAGTTTACCAGTTAAAAGTGATTGACTATACTGTACAGAAAATTTGAGTCTTCCTACAGTTAAATTTCCACAACAAAAACCAATATGCCAAAATATTTGTAATATGATAAAACCCTTAAAAATGTAAATGGTTTATTGAAGCTTGACAATTGGCACCTGTATTGTATATGTTGTATATAAAATTTTTAAAGTAGTAGTCTAAACGTTTTATTATTTGGTAATTTTTTTAGTTTGAATTTGCTAGAAATAGATGATGAATAATTGGATCTGAAGATTTTAGTAATTAAGTTTGTATAATCAGAATGCTCCAGGGTTTTTCAGCAAACTAAAACTATTTATACATTCAAAAAATACAATTTAAACAACATGAAATATAGATTTTATCCAAATTTACATCTTGAACCAAAATACTCAAACCAAAATACTTAAAAAAAAAAAGAATATTTAACCACAACCATTTTTAAATCCTTAAAACTCTCTACCAATTAACAATTAACATAATGAAGTAAATTCTTAAGCAGGAGTCGGGGAGAATCTGAGAACTACTAAACTGATTGAAATGACCGAAGATAATACAAGAGGATATCAAAATATGGCGTATATAAAAATTTTAATGTAGTAGTTTAAACATTCTATCTTTTGGTAATTTTTTCAGTTTGATTTTGCTCGAAATCGATGATGAATAGTTGGATTTGAAGATTTGAGTAGTTAAGTTTGTATAATCAGAGTGCTTCAGGATTTTTCAGCAAGCTGAATTTATTTATACATTCAAAAAATACAATTTAAACAACATGAAATATCGATTTTATCCAAATTTACATCTTGAACCAAAATACTCAAACCAAAATACCAAAAACAAAATAAAACGTTTAACCACAACCATTTTTAAATCCTTAAAACTCTCTACCAATTAACAATTAACATAATGAAGTATATTCTTAAGCAGGAGTCAGGGAGAATCTGAGAACTAATCAACTGATTGAAATGACCGAAGATAATACTGGTCTGGGGCATTTCTTTGCCACTTGTAACTATGAATTTGTACAATGTGAGCAAATTTTCAGCTCAAAGTTTCCCTATCTATCAGAAGGAACGGTATCCTATCTAGTTACCAAATTCGGTTGTTGATTCGTTTAGTGTAATTATCCGGTCCGAATAGTATTAAATTATTATGAGTTAAATTCAGTTCTTCAGACGGTTTCAGCTGAATTGTCAAGCTAATTTCGCACCGAATCTGACTATTAGCTTGAACTACTCATATGGTCTTCAATTTCAGCGGTTATTCCTGACCCAGCGTTCGAGCAATATCACCTGCAAAAGTTATGTCCAGAACAGTGTTGTAAATACCACTGGTGCTATTTGTTGATAATGTGTATTTCAAACATATTCAGAACAATATGGGGTTTCTGGAATAGGAGCAGGCTCTCCTCACAACACCGAATGAACCTTTTCAATTAATTCTTACAGGAGATTTCCTGTTAAGCACAGACAGACTTGCCGTGGAATTTTGATATTCTGCATGGTTCCCGGTAAAAACGCGTTACATCAAACTTCCGGCCCAGTATATTGGTGTATTCCAAAGCATCCGAAATTTATTATTTTTGTCGGAATCTGGCCCAGCAAAAAGTTAAAAAAAAACATTCTTCCAAGTCGGATCTAAAACTTTTACTAAAACATGATGCGTTTTAAATAATTTTTTCCGGACGCTCAATCGGCATGACATGCGCTGAAGGTTTTCCCGCTGGACATGGTCACCATTAAGTGTTCAAAGTAGTTTAATACCAGCATAATCGTATTTATTTTTCAAAGTATTACATTATTTGATTTTGCAGGGTAAAGTGCCTGATTTCTTCCTTTTTAATTTAACTTCCGACCATTCGTAACAGCATTCATGTTAGTGTAGAGAGCATAACCATTAAGCTCGTGAAGCTAGCAAATATACTTAAAATCATAAACAGCGCATCTTTATAGTCTAGTAACCATTACAGTTCACCAAACGAAAAACACAAAGTTCGCTCCAGTGGACCTGCAACTTTTTTTTTCATCGGTTAAAAAGAAAATAATTAATTATGCATAATTATATTGTGAATATAACTAAGGTGTATTCAGTAATGGAACGTGACATGGATGCATAGCATTTTGAGTGCAACCCCATATATATATATATATGAACGCGACATGGATGCATAGCATTTTGAGTGCAACCCCATACATATACATATATATAAATGCAATTACAAAGAACTTTCCACATTACTTTGAAGATTTAGATAATTGTTAGGTGAGAAGGGTTCTAATCAAAATGCTCTATGATTTTGTTGTTAATAGATCTTACATGTAATGGATGCATAAAATAAGACTAGATAAATATTACAATGATATTTAAATTGATGTGGAGTTAATTATACTTGTTCCGCCGTAATCATAGATCAATATATCAAGTCTAACATAGATAATATGGATGAAGATAATGCAAAAATTGAAACAATTTATAATGATCAATTGTATGTTCATCTTTCACACTTTACAATTAGATTACCCAATACTAATTGTTTTCAATGGCATACAAGATGCAATACCAACTCATGTTTATAAAAATGGGTTCTTTCTTCATGTGTACTTACAAAGTATCCTAGGAGTTTCATGATAAAATTTCTTTATAGATTAATAGAGAGAAAATAGACATGACTTTGCACGTAGAAAAGAAATATGACCTTGCACCTAATGATGATAGGTTAAGAGTTCATAATGTATCTCATCTTGTAATATGGTGTACTAATGTTGATTGTCACAACAATTGTTTTATGACACACAATGTTGAACTACATTGCAAAGTATTCTTCCAATGTTGAAAAAAGATCTCAAAGTTATCAAGACATGTTACAAGAGTGTTACACTTGAATTTTCCACTAATTCAAGTGTAACACTCTTACATCTAGATTACCCAATACTAATTGTCTTCAATGACATACGAGATGCAATGCCAAATCATGTTTACAAAAATGTTTTTTTTTTTCATGTGTACGTAAAAAGTATCCTAGGAGTTTCATGATGGAATTTCTTTATAGATGAATAGGGAGAAAATAGACACGACCTTGCACCTAGAAAAGAAATATGACCTTGCACCTAATGATGATGGGTTAAGAGTTCATAATGCATCTCATCTTGTCACAACAATTGTTTCATGGCACAAAATGTTGAAATACGTTGCAAAGTATTCTTCTAATGTTGAAAAAAGATATCAAAGTTATCAAGACATGTTACAAGAGTGTTACACATGAATTTTCCACTCTAGGTCTTGAAGAGAAATCAACGATGTAGTCAAGCCAAAATTATAACTTGTATGAAGGAATTTTCTTGTAAAATACCTTAATTAAGCCTAGTCACAATTTTCCAAAGAAGAAGAGAAGTCGGTTGTGGCTTCCTCATAGATAAGTCATGATTGGTCGTGGGTTTCACATATAAAACCATGACCATCCCTTAGATATTCTAGAAATGGAGAGTTTCGAGGAGCTCAATGAGAGATGAATTCGCCACGATTCATTATTGAGCATAGAACATGTGCATGACCCGTTTTCACCTACTTCACATGCCATGGACCTATATCTAAGATCCTTTATGTTCCCATAAGAAGAGGCAAAATATAGGGGATGGTAATGAATCAAGAGTCTAAGCATCCTCACATTGGTGAAATTGAGTAAGAGTCTTTGGTCATCATCTTGCTATTATTTTTGGGTGTTCAACATCCACACTAGTGAGACCATATCTTAGGTGAGAGCATCTTTGGTCATCTTGCCACAATACGGTATTTGGTTCCACATATTCAACAAAGAAAGTGTGGCTAAGGAGGAGTTCAAGGAATTGGAGAAAGGAAATTGCAACAAGCATGACTAAAGGTAATCATTCCACTTTGTTCCTTCCCCCCTCCAAACTATTTGTAAATCATTCTTGTTATATCTATGAGGAGTTTTGTGGATTCGAGTAGTACTTGAGATATTAAATTAGATCTAATTTCATGGAATTATGATTTATTGTGCTATAGGATTTCAAGAAGTTTGTTGGCTATCTAATGCATAGGTGAGCAAGTGGAGAAACTTCATAGGAGATGGATCTCATGGAACTTCTCCAAGGATATGTTTGACAACCTTCAGGTTAAAGGTGAATTACTCCTTCTTACTTTGTTTTCATACTATGCTTCTATGAATTAGATATAGGAGAAAAAACACAGTGACGTATCATTCAAATTGTCTCTAATTGGGATACGGTTAGTGAGTTGATTTGTTTATTTGTAAATAATTTCTCTACAACAAGATTGGAAACTCCATTGGGGAAGAACTTTGATTTCTTCCTTGGTTTTTAAGGAGTTTTCCTTGATATTTTTCATCATTGAGACTTGGTGTAGATTATGTGTTGTGTACAATCTATTCCTAAGTGCATCCAAGTTCATTTCCTTCATATTCTGGTATTCTTTTTCATGATTTTTTCCTCAATTTCCCCTACACTCGTAACTATGTTTGAGAATAGTCATGGATGGTCATGACATTTCTTTATACAAGTCATAGCTCACTCACAAGATGATGAGTACAATGACGCTCTGAAATCCTTTTTACAATAAACATCAAATCCAAAACCCTATAAATCCAAAAAACTAGCCCTAGGAGATGAAACACCAAAATTCATTTGGGTCCCATTGGGGTAAGTTAGTACATCAACTTCCTGAGGTCGTAAATTTTGCATACGATCTTCGTTTAGGGTGCACGATAGCTTGTTAGAAAGGTATTGACAAGGAGATTCATTTACAAGGATCATTTAGATACTTTGAATTTCTATGAGTTGTTCGATCGTGAAAAAAAATCGTTTAGGCCCTCAAAATGGCCCCAGAAGTTTGGGACCTGAAAAACTAGTAAAAATAGTAAGTTGCCAAAAAATTGTTTTGAGCCAGTTGGAGAAGGTGGGTGACCACTGAGATCCTCCTGAATCAATCCCCCCCACCCACCCTTAGGAAGAAATGGTCTCCATTACGTTGAGTGCCCCCATTAGATGAGGAAATTTCTACTGAATTTGGTGTCAGGTGAGCCACTTTCCTTGTTGCAGGAGCTGCACTGCTTTGACAACCTGATAAAGTTGGATCCCCTACTGGTGAGTGTCATTTACCTACATGTCCATGATTTGATCAGTGGATTCTTGTTCCATGCAACCAGGGTTGAGCTATGTTGGTGTCAATTGTTCTGCTATCTCCGAAGTGTCCAATAATGGTGGAAAATAATGTCAAAGGAGGTCCACATTGAACACTAGGTGCAAGCCAAGGAAGGGGAGAAGGTTGAGCTCAAAAGAATTGTCACCCACAACCTTTTTTATGGTGTAAGGTCCATAATGGAGTGGACGAAGCTTCCTGTAAGGTCCTGTAAGGCATTCTTTCTGCAACTAAAACCAAAATTTATATCCCACTTTAAACTGGTGTGGCACCTGGTGTTGATCATGGAACTACTTGTAATTGGCATTAGACTTATGTAAAGTATCCTAAACCTATTGGCGGATCTACTAGATCTGATTAATGAACTGAGTGGCTTTGTCAGCTCCATTTGGAGCATGTGTCGAGTCTGTTTGGGTGGCTGCAAGGGGTAGTACAACATCCATGGGACACAATGGTTGAAATCCCAACCCCATATGAAAGGGGTTGTGGTTGGTTGAGCTATGTATGGATCTTTTGTAGTTGTACTGAACATAGTGAAGACTCTCATCCTAGGTGCAAGGTTTCTTGGAATTATACATGCATAAGATGTGCATGATCATCCTGTTGACGACCTTGGTTTGGTCATCCATCTGAGGGTGGAAGGCAGTGAACTTGGTGATCTTTGTGTCGAGCATTGAACAAAAGTTCGACTAGAATGTGTTGAGGAACCGAATGTTCCGATATGAGATAATGGTTTGTGGGATCCCAAAGTGTACCCACACTCATTCAAAGAAGATATTAGTAGTGGCCTCTATTGTGATGCTCTTCTTGTAGGCAGACATAATGACCATCTTGGAAAAGAAATCAACAACCAAAAAAACATAGTCATTTCCCCGCTTGGTTGAAAGAAGGCCTGACATGTAGTCCATTATGATGGATCACCATGGCTTGTTAGGATTAGGAAGAGGAGTATATAGGCCTTGTTTCTTAGTGTTTGGTTTGTCAATAGTGCACGAAGTTTAGGAACTATATACTTGTTGACATCATGTCGAAGTTTCAGCCAGTTCAAATGTCGCTACAACACCGCCACTGTCTTTTCCATGCCTAAGTGTCCTACCACCCGAATGTAGTGGGATTCCTAAAGTAGCTTCGATCGCTCACTTGATGGAACATAGAGATGGCCCAGATGGCACAACAACCCATTCTAAAGATGGAAATTAGCGATAGTTGTTTTTGCGCCAAACATCTAGTAGGTGTTGGCAAAGTCGAGATCTCTCCCATAGAGGTGGGGCCATTCGAAGGTCTCGTGGACACAATATTCAAGCACTCTTGTGAGTGTCGTGACTGGAGGTCATCTTAGGAAATCAACGACTCGGTTGGTACTTATTGTTTTATACTTGATGTTGAGGTGGAATTGCTACAAATATGTGGACAACTTTTGAAGGTAGTTTTCAATACATATGTTTTTTCTATTGCGACCTAATGGTAGTCAGGATTCAAATCAATCTTACTGAAGTATTCCCCCCCCTTGAGTTGATCAAGGAGATCGTTGATTCAGGGAATCAGGTGTTGGTTCCTGATTGAAATTTTATTTAGGACCTGGTAATCAATGCAGAGTCGCCATGTTCCATATTTCTTCTGCACCAGAACGATTGGGCTTCCAAAATGTGATGAGATGGGTCAGATGTGCTCCATTGTGGAGAAATTCTTGGTGTTTGATACATAATGGGGATCCTACTAGTACACAATCATGTCGTTTGGACTAAAGAATGCACCAACAATATTTTCTAGAGTAGTCATCGCTGCATTTAAGGAGTTTATGCATTAGTTTCTAGAGCTATACTTGGATGACTGGACAGTCTATAGTTTGTTGAAAGACCATGTACAGGTCTTACGAATGATGTTAGAAAGATGCAGGAAATGCCAGATATCATTAAACATCAAGACGTGCATCTTCAAAACATTGTTTGGGATATTATTGGGCCATATAGTATGCAAGCAAAGTTTAATAGTAGATCCTGCAAAGATTGCAGTAATTGTTAACTTGCCACCACCATAAACAATATGTCTATTAAGAGCGACATTGGGACACAAAGGATACTATATAAAATTTATCGAATGGTACGCACAAATAATCGTGCCAGTGGAGAAAGTGTTAAGGAAAGATACAAAGTTTCAGTGGAATTAAGATTGTCAACAAGGTCTGGATACGCTGAAAGAAAAAGTGGTCACCACACCAATACTAGTATTTCTAGACTAGGAGAAGACATTCCATGTGCATGTAGATGCATCAACCATAGCACTGGGAGCTATGTTGGCATAGCCAGGAGCAAGAGATTTGGATCATCCTATAGCATTCGCGAGCATAAAATAATCAAAACCAGAGAAGAACTATAACACTACAGAGAGGGAAGGCCTAACTATGGTCCACACATTGCATAAGTTCAGACATTACTTACTAGGAAAACATTTTAAGATGTTCACAGATCACTCAACCCTTAAATACCTAGTCAACAAGCTAGTGTTGGGGGGAAGAATATGTCGATGGTTACTACTATTTCAAGAGTTTGATTTTGAAGTAATAGTCAAGCCAAGAAAGTTGAATGCAGGACCCGACCACTTATCAATGGTCACGAATGGAGAAGAACCTACAATTTTAGAGGACAAATTTTTGGACGCACAATTATTTTCAGTCCAGAGCACTGATAAATACTTTGCACATATCATCCAATACTTGAGTACAAGTATTGTGCCACAAGAATATAACACCGCGTAGAAGAAAAACCTAGTATTTCAGGCTGTAGACTATCAGTTGATCGCAGGAAACTTATAAAAAATGGGCTCAGATAGCATCTTGTGAAGATCTGTGATAGAACATGAAAGACCAAGGGTTTTATCAGAAACCTATGAGGGAATAGCAGGAGGACATTATGCAGGAAAATATACCACACAAAAGGTATTATATGTAGGACTATGGTGGCCGACCATTTACAAAGATTCGAAAGAGTACTGCTAGCAATGTGACGTCTATCAAAGGGTTGGTAAACCCAATAGAAGAGACGAGATGTCATTACGACCACATGTAACTTTGTAGGTATTCGACAAATGGGCAATAGACTTTGTGGGACCAATTAACCCACCAACAAAGAGGACATGAGCAATATACATTATCACTACGACAAAATATCTGACAAGATGGGCGGAAGTAGCACCAATCAAATATTGCAGCACAGAAACAACAACAAGCTTCTTATTTGAGAAAGTAATCACTAGATTTGGTTGCCCAAGGATTTTGATGAGCGACCAAGGCACTCATTTCATTAAAAACACTATTAAGGATATGAATGAAGAATTTGAAATCCATCATCAAAAGAGCACTCCATATCAGCCATAGGAAAACATAACAATAGAAGCATTTAACAAAATCCTAGAAAACACATTGACAAAGATATGTAATGTCAACAGGGACAATTGGGACCTCAAAATACCTGTAGTATTGTGGGCATACAGGACTACATGCAATAAGTTGACAGGGCACATGCCATTCAGACTGGTATATGGACAAGAAGCAGTGGTGGCGTTAGAAGTTTTGGTACCCATTCTGCGCATAGCAACGATTACGCACATGACATAACAAGGCGCGATATAGGACATGCTGAATCAATTGATGATCATGGAGGAAGATAGGATCCTAGAAGGGTTCCACCAACAAGTTCAGAAAGAAAGGGACAACACTTGGCATAACAGACATATCAAGAAGAAAAATTTCAAGGAAGGAGACTTAGTGTTGATGTATGACAACAAATCCATTCAGCATCCAAAAAAAATCAAAATGCACTGGTTAGGATCATATGAAGTAAAAACTATCACATAGAGGGGAGCTGTACTGTTGAAGGAATTAGGAAGCACATAACTTAGAGGGATGATCAATGATATCTAATTGAAGTTGTAAAAGGATAGTCGACCACTCACAAATTGAAAGTCACCATGCAGTTTAAAAAAAGAAGGGTATCAAACAACACCAAAAAAGGTATAGTGCGCCGAAAGGAGAAGGAGCACACACACTGAGGAATATGAGCCTGACGAAGGCAAGGCCAACAATCAGTTCAAAAAGAAAACAAGCGAGAAAGGTGAAGACGACAAAAGAAGTATTAAGTGACAAAGGCAAACATAATTGAATGTTGGAAATGAGTGACGAGACCTCGCATTAATTGTGCCAAATGGAGATAATGAAGGGAAGTAATGGAAAGTACGAAGGAAATTGAGGTTCATTGAATCCATAATAAAGATAACATCTTCGAAAAGCTTCACATGGTGCCCATATAAAGCAAGGATGTGGGAGAAAAAGTATTATTGTGGAATTGGAAGAGGCAGAGAGAAATAGAGCATATGAATCACATAGAGAAGTTTACAGAGGTTGCAGAGGCTACTGAGCTCGGTGGATGATCTAATTTTACCACCATGGGACCACCAAAACAAGAAGAACTGAGCCAGACTACCAGACAACCCAGAATTAGGACTAGAGCACAAATGCAATCACATGGAAGCGAACAACAACCAATGTCGTTTCCATAAGTCGTCAATGTAGATGAAATCCCATGATCAGATACAACTCGAGGAAGCTTGAAACTCATGGTAGAATAAACCTAGAAGACAACACCTACATGCATGAACATCGGTAGGCAAGAAGAGGGGCAGGGCCGAGAGAATAAGGACACGGGTAGTCAAGGGAAACCAAAAAACCCTATAGAAGTTTGGAGATTCAATGGGAAAGTATGCCAATAGTTGCATGAAAAAGTTGATGGAAGACACACATTGCGAAGATTTGTGGCTAGATAAGCTTGTCTCAATAGACGTAGAGCTCATTGCATACATCACAGGGCTGCCATCACAAGACATGGATCCCTCATAATTTCTCAAGGACAAAACAAAGGAGAAAGCACTCACTGAGGAAATGAAAAATAAATACGGCACTGTAATGGGGACACATAGAATCAACATCAAAAGGATCAATGACAGTGCCACAAAAATGGCCACAAAAATCATGGCTTGCAAGCTGTTCAGAAAATGCCGCAAGAAGGAAGTCTCGGCTGGGGTTTTCGTAGCTGTAGCACAGTGTGTTGAGGGTACCACAATCAATTGGGCCCCTTTTCTTTTGAATATGTTTCTAGATGACTGTAAGGATGTGCAGGATCTAGGGAGAAAATTTCATTATTCATGGTTGATCATGCTGATAGCCATTATGGGATGGAAGGAACGAAACTATGTATTGTTTTCCACTAGACCCAAACCTAATGATGGAGTGAGATACATATTGTTTGAATCTACTTTAGACGCTAAGAATAGAAGAATGAATGTAGCCATATTTGAAGGGTATCTTCACGATCTAGAGGACACCATCACCAACATTTGGAGGATAACATCACAGGCTATTGCATACTATCAGGGCATAGCTACTTCAATGCCACTCAACATGTGATGTGGATCTAAGTACGAAAGGACCCCAACAAGAAATGACTATAACTACGCTATTGCATCATGGAGGGGGACATAGAAATGGTCATCAAGGATTGGGAAGACGAATGGAGGATTCCAATCCTCACTCGAGACATACCTGCAGGGGTAGAGGAGGAGGAGGCAAGGCAGGAACATGCACATGTCGAGGAGGTAGGGCTTGAACAAACAGAACCCCAGGAAGTCACAGTGCCTAAGAAACCAAGGACCGACCAGACCAAACCAAAGTAGAAGAAAGGGCGGACATCCAAGACATGAGTTTAGATAGGGAAGAAGAAAAATACACAGGTGCCCCAAGTACAATAGAAACAAGATGATGCAGCGTAGGTGACCACACCAAGTCTTAATCTACAAGAGACAAGACAACCTAAGAGGTCAGCTACTCATACGGGGGGTGTGCACAAGAAAATGAAGGTGCATAAAACACCTCTAGAGTACATGATCATGAAGGATGATGCAGAAATGGTAGCCCAAATGGTCCAGGATCGCACATTCGAGGATTTTGAGAATGTTGCGAGCCATAGGGATATAATTGAAGAAGAGATGGAAAACATGCAACAACTCCTCAGGAAGATCAGGGAAGCACATGCAGTCGGAAGTAGCACCAAAATAGGCTCATCAATATAACAGGCAGGAGGAGAACCTAAAGCAAGAGAGCAGGATACAGTCCAGATAATACCACAGCCGAGTGCCACGATTCATATTACACCCAGCATGTTGCGCATGGACGAGATTGTGGGGAAGACATCCCTAAAGGAATTGGCTCAATTGCAGTTGGTATTGTCGCAAATACCATCCAAGGCCTTATATAAACTACATGTTAGTGTTACCCAGGAGGTACAGTCTTCTGCACGCACAAATACACCCAAATTGTAGCAAGTAAAGGATAAATGGGATGAGCTAGAATTGGTATTTGAGTAGGTCAAGATCGAGACAACAAAAGAAATTGAACGTTTGAAGGGACTGGAGCAGAAAGTGGCCAGAGATTACGAGAATATTCCAAAGACAACACAAAGGTTCAAACTCACGGCAACAAAGAAGATTGATCTAATTGTGTAGATAATCGATCAATATCAGCAGGAGATCAAGAATCTTCATGAGCATCTCACACTGACCACTCCACCGAAGGTCAGGGAGGAAAGGAAGTAGGAGGAAACAAAGTAGATACATGAGATAGAATGACAGGTCTATGAAGCGGCCGACTTGTTCGACAAAGAAACACAACTCTACAAAAAGCTAGAAGAGGATCAACAGGTCCAACAATGGGACCAGGAAGAAGAAAGGATAAGCGTAGCTATCCAATACCTCAAGAAAAGGCAGAAGACAATGTCCATCACAAAGCACGTCAAAGGGACACAAGATATGAAGAGACTACATGCACAACTCACCACTACGTAGACACAGAAAAAGGAACTCCATGCTCAAATGGAACCACTCCAAGAGCAAGTAGAATAGGTCATTGCATAGACATAGGAAGCCAAGACATATATGGAACAGACCCAGGCAGAGTATGAAAGGTTGGTCAATGACGATATTTCAGTATAGACATTGGATGCACTCAAGGAAAAGACCGCGCAGGCTCAAACACAAGCAACGGAGCTCCGCGAGAAGTTCCAAGCGATCACCAGGGAGATCAACGAAGAACATAAAGGTTAGGTGGCTCGGGACGAGCCACATGTCCGTGTTGGGGGCTAGTTGGAAGCATTCCAAAGAAGAAACAAAGGATATTTTGGAAAGGAAGGAATGCATAAGGAAAGTGATAGCTGGAAGAAAGAGCAGCACGTGCACATGCATGGAAGACGTAACAATGTTAGGGTTAGGGTTTTTTCATTACACTGGAATGGTTGGTGATCCAAAAATGTATAAATATAGATACCTAAGTCTCATAGAGGGGGCTAGAAGGACCTAAAGTTGAATATAGAGGGTCTTGAGGAGGAGGCATGTTTAATAGCTAGTTGTAATATTTTTCTATATGACCTAATTTTGTAAGTTGTTGAGTTGGAGAGGAGTAAGGAGGGTATATCTCGAGGGTTACATCATAGGATGAGGAGCCTGGTGTGATATAGGTCGCTTCATAATATATCTCGACCCAACTAAGATGATTTGTAAAGCGTGAGACATTGTAGTTTTGGAGCTGCTATAATAGAAGAGCTTAAAGAGCCAGCTCTTTTTGGATGTAGCCCAGGATGGGGTGAACCACAGTAAAAACTGTGTTATGTAATTGAATGCATGTGTTTCCCTATTTTTTTATACTTAGATATTAGTATGATGAATGAATGAGTTGATTATATTCCATGCATAATTGTGAATGACAATTTATTCCTTTAATAAGTTAAATAGAACTCCCAACACACACTCCTCAGATCTCCACTCAATCCTGGACTGCAAACACTTGAGTATTTCATTCACCCATTAAGACTATCTCGGGTGATACTGCGCAGTGCACTCGGTGCGCTACGTTGCCTTCTAGTTTACCAAGAGGGCTGATAGTGTAGATATTTTTTTGGAACCCCAGTAGACATGAAACCTAGGTCAAGCGTATTGAAGATATAAACTCAGACGTATAAACTTAAACCATCACCATCCATCTTATAGCTTACAAGTTCAACCATCGTCTTGAACTCTCTTCCTATGTTCTTCTGCTTGCTCACTTGGCACACATATTGTTCTAGAAATGGGGAAGAAATAACTATAGAGGTATATTCTTCGCCATACATCTTGTCAACATATCTTTTAACTTCATTTCAACCTTAGGGTCCCTTAAAAAATTAAGGAAAGAATGAAAGAAGTTATTTACTTGGTCCTATAATTCCTCCTCACGACAAGTGTTGCATTGTGTTTCTTCTTATGTCATGCATCGTATATTTTCACGGATGTGTTCCTCCTCTATTTCCTTTTTTTCCTCCCACTACACCTACTCACATATATGAGATACTTACAACAACATCTATGTCATATGTTGTATCTCCTTGTACATATGATCTTTCTATAATAATTTTTGTGTTGCGTAGTGTAACTATTCACGTACATGGGATTCCTCCAATGATATTTGTTTTGTTCATTATACCTCATTTTTCACCCAGGATTCCTCCAGTGATATTTGTGTTTCATGTTATAACTCTTCACGCACTTTATCCTCCTCTAGAGACCTTTTTTCATCACGTAAGAATTACTTGTGTTGTGCAATGTCAAACTTGGGAGGTGCTTGCATCACTTTTATGATCTTTATTTCAATGTTCTAGCTTGAAATTTCTCCATGTTATAATTTCATTCCCATTCAAATTCATCCTTAGGTTACCACACAAACATCATCTTCTTCTTTTGCGTATGATCCCTGCATGGCTCTGCAATCACCATATTATAATTCACTTTCTTTTAGGAAATCTTATGTGACATGCTCGGTATTCTGGAAGAACCCATAAAGAGCACACGTTTTGGTCAATAATCATGATACACAACCCACTTCAACAGAATTAAATCAAATAGGTAGTCTTCCTCCACCACCATTCGGTCCTCTTTCTATTACTTGTTGATATCCTCCACTTGGACCTCCTTGATATCCTCCTCTATCAATGTCTTCATGGTTCCACCTTTTGTTCCTCTTGGACCAAGAAGGAATATACAATGTGCTCCTACATCAATTGAAGAGATCACAAGTTGTTCACATCATGCCCCATGGACTCATATAACTGGAAAAATAGAATATGTGTAGTCTTCTGATACTTATATACTATCAGGAAATGGGGAGGTACATGTTCCCATTGTTTGCAAATCTCATACCACTCTGTATGAGGTTCTCTTGGAAATGGATTTGGCATGCCCGTCACCATATCGATTCCCAGTGGAGGAAATTCGTTCCTATGGAGACCTTCTGTGTGGCATATAGTGTTGAAAGATTAATTGTTTATATTACTTGTTTAAATATTAGTTGTTGAAAGATTGGTTCTCATTGAATTGTTGAAAGATTGGTTGCAATTAATGTCAACCCTTGAAAAAGAAGTTAACAAGTTGCATGTCAGTTGCATGTTAAAGCAATTGTAAACATAAGTTAACAATTTGCATCAAAATTTACCAAGTTTCATGTTAGTTGCATGTGCATGTCAGTTTCATGAGATCCTCATTAAAACATAGAGAAGATTCAATTGAAGATCACTTTTGCGAATACGATTTGGTTGATTTGAGGCGGTGAGTTGAAGTCAACAAATTGCAGTGAAGGAAGAACTTTGTAGGAGTCAAGCGTACAAAGAAGAAGTTACATACATAGGTTCTTTAAGTAAATGTTTGTGTTTCAGGAGGAAAAGCGTGGATATCCATGAGCAAACAATGTATAGGGTCATGGACCTGCAAGGAACAGTTGTTGAAGATCAGGGATCTAAAACTCAAATCAACTATGGGTTGAAGGTATGTCTTCCTGTGTGTTAGGGTGTGGATTATGAAGAAATCATGAACATGTATGTCTTAGTGATTCATAAGCATTTTATTTGGAGAAATATCTTGTGAATCCTGTTATGAGGTATGTGTGGTTGCAGTGTTAATGAGATATCGATATCAGTAGCAACAACATAGGTATCATAAAAAACAACAACAATTGGTTATCATTTACAGTGATAGTGGTAGTGGCACATTGGTCTACATTTATATTTCAGGGCGGTTGGACGGAGCAACGAAAGGGGGTTGTAGCCTCCTTCTGGTTGGATCCAGTAAATTAGGGAGGTGGAGCTTCCTTCAAGTTGCAGCCTGTAAATAAGGCATTGGATCCTCCTTCCATTTGTAGATGGAGAAATAGGAAGTTGATTCTTTGAATGAATGTACTCTTTGATAAATAAGAAATTGATTATGTGGTTTTCTCCTGCATTGGGTTTCCACATAAAATTATGGTGTAGAGTGTTTATGTGATGTTTATACATTGAATTATGGTGTTGATGATATATTGAATGCTAATGATAAAATATTGAAAATTATTGGAGGTTTTGTATTGTTATTAAAAGTAATAATTTTTCTCATACTAATTCACCCCCCTCTGAGTATTCCAATAATTCCCATCAGAGTAGGTCCCTTAAGAAGCAGTCTAACCACTGGAAGGAGATCATGGAATATGCTAATATTGGAGCACCAATGTTTGATGTTCAGAACTATAACTTCTGGAATAAAAGGATGAAAACCTTTCTACAGGCATAGGGACTTGACGTTTGGAAATTAATATTAGATGGGTATACAACACCAACCACTCCCCCAACCGACAGAGATCGAAATAAACTCAGTGAAAAAAATTCAAAGCCTAAAGGTATTATTCTAAGCAGTCTATTTGATTTAATATCTATCAAGGTTATGCATCGTGGAAGTACAAAGGATATTTGGGATAAACTCCAAAATATTTATGAAGGAGATGCCAAAGTTCAGGGAGCTAAGCTTCAAATTTTAGCTAATTTTGAACAGTTGAAGATCAAGGAAGATGAAGACATTGCATCCTACCTTATGTGAGTTGACGAAATAGTTAATACTATTAAGGGATTGGGAGCAGAAGTTGATGAATCAATGGTCATTCAAAAGGTATTGAGGTCTCTTCCTATGATATTTGATCCTAAAATATCCACCCTAAAAGAAAGATAGTATCTCAGTACATTGAGCATGGATGAGCTACATGGAATATTTACAGCCTATGAAATGAGAGCAAAACATGAGAACCTAGTCACGAAGGAAGCAAATTTCAAGGCATACAAGAAGACAAAGAAGAAGATCAAGGAAAATTCAAAACCAAGTTGCAGTTGTAGTGATGATTCATATGAAGATGAAGAGATGGCTAAATTCGTAATGAAATTACAGAAAGGAACTCAAAAGTATAAAGGTATGATTCCATTGAATTGTTTTAATTGTGGTGGCATTGGTCATTTTTTTTCTAAATTTCCTCATAAGAATAAAGATAGGGATGAAGAATAAGCTTCAAAAAGGGAAACAAAATATCAAAAGGGAAACAAGAGAAGAAACAAAAGGGAATTCTTCAAGAAAATTTTGACTCAAAGGAGGACAGTTCCTCATCAGACACGGAGGATAATGACAGTGACATTTATTTAGAAAGATATTCCCCCAAAGAAGAACATTCCAAAAATAAAGAAGACATAAGAAAACGAATTCAAAACGATTGCATCACAAATAAGATCATATACTCTCAGGTATCAAAGGTTCTTTTATGTTCATTGTTTTAATTGTGTTAATTTTGGACATAAAGCTGTAAATTGTAGAGTCTATGCCAAGAACCCAAGAAACTGTGTAGGATACTTGAATAATGGTTATCCCAAAAAATATTATGAAGCATACACCATAAATAAATAAATAAATTGGTTCATTCAGAAATGAAGTAGAATTCTACAAATGCAACAATTTTGGACACATAGAGAAGAATTGTATATTGACTATTCCACCCAGGGAATCAAAGTAGAACATTTACAGTCAGATATTAGAACCACAAGAGATATGTAAAAGAAAGAAAAATTAGTGCTCACTTTCTCTACAAGCTCAACATAGGAAAAGTGATTGGTATGTTGATAGTGGTTTTTCGAAGATTATGACAGGTGATAAGAACAGGTTTCTAAATCTAAAGAAAGTAATATATGGATCAATTTCATTTGGCAATAATCATTTGGCTAAAATTATAGGTAGAGGCACAGTTAATCTTGGAAGCAAAGATGCCATGGAATTTTTTTTTCTACTAGTCAAAGATATGAAACAAAATCTATTGAGTGTATGTCAAATGTGCAATCAAGGACACACACTTCAATTCAACTCAGAGAAATGTGAAATTATGAAAGAAGGATTAGGAAAGTTAGTGGCAACAATGATAAGGACTTCGAACAACATATATGTTTTGAATGAAATTGGAAAAGACATTTGTTTTTTGGGAAAGGAAAATGAAATTTGGCTCTCACACATAAGAATTGGTCACATGAACTTTGACAATCTTGTCAAAATCAACAGAAAGGAATCGGTAAAAGAAATTCGTAAAATTTCAAAGACAATGAATACTCTATGTAATCATTGTCTTCAGGGAAAAAAATCCAAGACCAAGTTCAAATCAAAGGAGTACTCAATGACAAAACCATTGGAGATTGTACATACTGATCTATGTGGACCAACAAGAACAAATGGATTAAATGGTGAATAATACTTCATGAGATATTGATTGATGAGTACACAAGAATGATTGTTGTTTGTTTTCTCAATAAGAATTTATAGCAATTCAAACCCTTCAAGATATACAAAGAGATGGTTGAAATAGAGACAAACTTGAAAATCAAATGTTTGAGATCAGACAATGGTGGAGATTTTACATCAAAATAATTCATGGATTTTTGTGGCGAACAAGGGATAAAAAGGAAATTCTAAGCAGTCGGGACACCTCAACAAAATGGAGTAGTTGAAAGAAAGAACATGACAATACAAGAAATGGCTAGAACCATGTTGAAAGATTCGAAGTTGGGTGACATATTTTGGGCACATGAAGTACATACAATAGTTCATATCCTGAACAAAGGAATTCTCAGAAGTAATAGTGATAAGAATCCCTACGATATATGGAAAGGAAGATGGGAAAATGTGAAGCATTTTAGAGCATTTGAAAGCAAGTGCTATATCAAAAGAGACTACATCAGGATTGAAAAATTTGACTCCCGATTTGACAAAATAATATTTTTCGAGTACTCAAGCAAGAGAAAGGAATACAAGTGTTACAATCTGAGACTCAACAAAATAGTGGAAAGAATCAATGTACATATTGATGAGACAACTGTATGAAAGCCCAAAGAAGAAAGAAAAGACTCAACAAAGAAGGAAGGAGAAGAGGATTTGAAAGAAGAAGTAGAAGAAATAGAATCAGAAGATGAAGAAGAGCATCTAGAAGCAGATCAAGATGAATATGACCAACAAAATAATCAAATATCTCCCAAAACGCCTAGCTGACGAGGGTAGAAAAATCATCCACCATAAAAGATCATTGGGAATAAAGATGAAGGAGTTGAAACCTGAAGAAAATTATGCTCACCAGAACAAAGACATCTAGCAATGTTGTCCATAGATGAATCCAAAAATTTTGAGGAATCCAACACTGATGGACATTGGATCAAAGCCATGAAAGAAAAACTAGCTTAGATAGAGAAGAATGAAACATGGGAACTTGTTCCAAGGCCTTAGAATAAGAATTTAATTGTCACAAAATGGTTATTCAGAAACAAGTTGAACGAGGATGGACAAGTAACCACGAATAAAACAAATTTAGTATGTAAGGGATATGATCAGGTTGAAGGAATATATTTTGAATAAAAATTTTCCCCAATTGCAAAAATGGAAGCAGTCAAATTGATCTTGGCTTATGCATGTTCTAAGAAAATGAAAGTATATCAGATGGATGTAAAATCATCCTACCTAAATGGAAAACTAGAAGAAGAAGTGTACATCGAACATCCATAAGGGTTTCTACTATCATAAACGGAATATTATGTTTTTATATTGAAGAAGGCATTGTATGGACTCAAACAAGCCCCTAGAGCATGGTATTCAAGATTGGAAAGGTATCTACCACAATAAGGGTTCAGGGAAGGAAATGCAGACAACAATCTCTACTGAAACGTAAAACAAGGTAGTATATTGATAATTGAAGTTTATGTTGACGAAATTATTTTTGGAAGTGATGATGATAGGATGAGTCAGAAATTTTCTACAGACATGTTGAATGAATTCGAAATGTCATTAATTGGTGAGTTTTCTTTATTTTTTGAACTCTGCATATGTCACCAAGATAAAGGTATTTTCATATCCTAGAACCAATATATAAAAGAAATGTTAAAAACATTTAGAATGGTATATTGCAAGCCCATAAGTACTCCCATGCAGACTAGTTTCAAATTTAGCAAAGATTATCAATCCAAGGATGCATATCAGAGACTCTACAAATCAATGATTGGAATTTTAGTCTATGTGACAACATTGAGACTAGATGTGATGAAAGAAGTTGGACAGGTTGCAATATTTCAAGCAAAACCGAAGGAAATACATGTTATGGAAGTAAAGAGAATATTCATATATCTCAAAGAAACATAAGTATATGGATTATGGTATCCAACATAGAATGATCTATCTCTAGTTGCATACACATATGTGTATTGGGAAGGAAGTGTTGATGATAGAAGAAGTACAAGTGGAGTATACTTCTACTTAGGTGATTGTATGGTATCCTGGATGAGCAAGAAACAGTCTTCAATATCGTTGTCCACAACACAAGCAGAGTATATCGCAGCAACAACATGTTTTACATAGGTTCTTTGGATGAAATAAACTTTGCAGGAAATACATGTAGAATATGATGAGCCTATTCCTATATTATTTGATAATCCCAATGCTATAAGTATCTCTAAGAATATAGTGATGCATTCCAATATGAAACACATTTCGATCAAATTTCACTTTCTATAGAAACAAGTTACAGAGAAGAACATCAAGGTAGAGTATGTTGGGACAAAAGAATAGATTGTAGACAACTTCACCAAACCTCTTCTAAGGGAGACTTTTTAGTATATTCAAAAGAAACTTGGAGTAGTTTCATCCCCACAGTGATCTACATGGTAGTTGGCACAATAAGACAGGGGGGAGCAGTAGTAATCATGAAAGACTTGAATGATTTTTATCAGATATTTACATGAGGAAGAACCATGAAGAGAAATAAAAATAGAGATCAGAGGCTTACAGATAGGGGGAGCAAGCCCAAGAAGAATTTATCCTTTTCCATTGATGTCAAAGGGGGAGAGAAAAAAAGAGGCATGGAAACAAAGAGAAGAGGAATGAAGATAGGGGGATCCAACATGATCAGGATAAGTGTTGTGTCTAAGTGTTTCCATCAATGACAAAGGCAGATATTGTTGAAAGATCATTTTTTTAGATTAATTGTTGAAACATTGGTTGTCATTGAATTATTCAAAGATTGGTTTTCATTGATATCAACCCTTGAACAGGAAGTTAACAAGTTACATGTCAAGGTAAAGGAGTTTTAAACATAAGTTAACAAGATGCATGTTGGTTGCATGTTGAAGTAACTGTAAACATAATTTAACAAGTTGCATGTCAGTTGCATGAGATCCTCATTAAAACACAAATAAAAGTCGATTGAATATCACTTCTGTGAATACAAATTGAGAGATATGAGGAAATGAGTTGAAGTCACCAAAGTCTAGTGAAGGAAGAAGTTTGCAAGAGTTGAGCATATGGATAAGAACTTACAAAGAGAGGTTCTTTGAGTAAATTTGTGTGTTTTAGGAGGAAATGATCCAGATTTTATGAGTAGGATGAAATGAATATAGATTATTAATATTATTAACAAATAAACACAAGGAACAATAACATAGATACATTAAAATTAGATTTTATTCAATAAGGAAATATGTTGAAACTGTAAAATGTAGATTAATTGTTGAAATATCCGTTGTCATTGAATTTTTCAAAGATTGGTTGTCATTGATATCAACCCTTGAACAAGAAGTTAACAAGTTGCATGTCAACTTAAAGGAGTTGTAAACATAAGCTAACAACCCACATTTCGGTTGCATGTTAAAGTAACTATAAACATAAGTTAACAAGGTGCATGTCAGTTGCATGAGATCCTCATTAAAACAAAGGGAAAATTCAATTCAATATCACTTCTGTGAATACAAATTGGAATATATAAGGCAGTGAGTCGAAGTCAGAAAATTCCAGTGATGGAAGAAGTTTGCAGTAGCTGAGCATATGGATAAGAAGTTAAAAAGAGAGGTTCTTTGAGTAAATCTGTGTGTTTTAGGAGGAAATGATCCATATTTTATGAGAAGAATGAAATGAATAAAGATTATTATTATTCTTGAAATAGAAACATAAGGAACAATAATAGAGATGTAGTAAAACTAGCTTCTATTCAATAAGGAAATATGTTGAAACTATAAAAGGTAGACTCAAAACAAGCTTGCTAGAATATTGGTAGCTTAGCTTTGAGAAGAGATGTGAAGGTTGTGCTAATTTACAAGAAGATGGTTCAAATGAGGCTCTCCAATCCTTTCTTACAATAAAAAGGAAGGTCAAAACTCTAGGCATCCAAAAACCTAACCCTAGGAGATGAAGCACCAAAAGTCATTTGGGCCCTGTTCATGTAAGTTAGTACATCAACTTCCTTGGGTCGTAAATTTTGCATACGATCTCCAGTTTAGGCGCACGATAGCCTATTGGAAAGGTATATTAGAGAAATAAACATTTTTTCATCACACTCTGGCTAGATCCTATAGTGTGGTTGTGGCGAGCCCTAAAAACTTTGTTTAGGGCCTCAAAATGGTCTCGGAAGTTTAGGACATGAAAACTAGAAAAACACTGCCAAAATGAGACAATTGGAATAGGTGGGAGGATACTAAAATATATATAGATCAATTCTCCCCCCTTAGTAATAAATGGTATCCATTGCATTGATTTCCCCCATCATATGATGAAATTTCTACTAAATTTGGCCCCGAGTGAGCCACTTTCCTTGGTGCAGGAGCTTCCCTACTTTGAGAACTCGATAAACATGGATCCTTTGCTAGCGAGTTCCCTTGAACTGTGTGTCCAAAATATGATCAATGATATTGTTGTTCCATACAATCAGGGTTGAGCTCTATTGGTGCCAATTTTTTTGCTATCTCTGAGGTGTCCAAAAATGGTGGGAAATATAGCCAAAGGATCTCCACATTGAACACTGGGTGCAGGCCAAGGAAAGGGGAAGTGTTGAGATAAAAATCATTTTCACCTACAACCTTGGTGATGGTTTAAGTTCCATAGCAGATTTGGTGAAGCTTCTGATGGATATCTATAAGGCATTATTTTTGCAAGTGCAACCAAACTTTGTCTCCCACCTGAAACTTATGTGGCACTCGTTGTTGATCGTGGCGATTCTTATACTTGACATTGGACTTCTGTAAAATATCTTGAACCTGTTGACAGAAGTCCAATGTCAAGTATAAGAATCGCCATGATCAACAACGAGTGCCAATTGGAATCCCAACCCCACCTGAAAGGGGTTGTGTTCGGTTGAGCTATGTATGGCACAGTTGTAGCTATGTTGAACATAGGGAAGACTACCATCCCATGTGCGAGGGTGATTGGAATTGTACATGCACAGGATATGTACAATCATCCGATTGACGACCTCAGTTTGGCCATCTGTCTAGGGGTGGAAGGCAGTGGATTTGGTGAGCTTGGTGTCCAACAGTGACCAGAGGCTCTACTAGAATGTGTCAAGGAAATTATTTTCCCGATGTGAGATAATGGTTTGTGGGATTCCAAAATGTACCCACACTCGTTCAAATAGGATCTTGGAAGTGGCCTCCATTGTGATGCTCTTCTTACAGGTGGATAGAATTGCCATCTTTGAAAAGCGATCAACAAAAAAAAAACACAGTCATTTCCCTTCTTGGTGGACAGAAGGATCAACATGTAATCAATTGAGATGGATTCCCATGGCCTATCAGGGGTAGGAAGAGGGGTGTACATGCCTTGTTTCTTAGTGGTCGGTTTGGAAATAATGCAGGCAGTGCAAGACCTGATATACTCGCTAACATCCTGTCAAAGTTTTGACCAGTAGAAATGTTGTTGCAACATTTCCACTATATTTTCAATGTTGAAGTGTCCTGCCACCTTACTTTAGTGGGCTTCCCAAATAAACTTCGCTCGCTTACTTGATGGAATGAAGAGATGGCCCAGATGGCACAACAACCCATCCTAAAGATGGAAATTAGTGACAACTAATTTTGCGCCCAACATTTGATAGGTTGTGGCAAAGTCAGGGTCTGTCTCATATGGGTGGGGACATTCAGAGGTCTCATGGTTGAAAGAGTCTAGCATCGTGGTGAGTATCGCGACTAGAGGCCGGTTGAGGAAATTAGTGACTCGATTAGTAGTTCTTATTTTATACTTGATGTTGAAGTGGAACTATTGCAAGTATGTGGACCACTTATGATGGTGGCCATTCTGCAATTTGACTTGTGTCTGCATGAACTGTAGTGGCTTATGATTAGTGTGGATGGTTGTCTCTTTCCCAAGAATGTAATGTCTCCACTGGAGGTAGGCTTACAGAATGGAGTACAATTATTTTTCGTAAGTAGGGTACTTGCAGATGATATATGATAGTGTCTCACTATGATAGGCCATGGGGTGGTCGTGTTGAGTGATAACTACCCACAACATAGTTTGAAGCATCTTCCTGAATATCAAAGGGTTGTTGCAGGTGAGGTAATGAAAGTACTAGGGTTGAGCACAAGCACTGCTTTAAATCATCGAATGCTTATTTTTGGGAGAGGCCCCACATAAACATTTTATTACCACCACCCTTGGTTACTTGGGTGAGGGCCCATGTAATATGGGAGAATCCCAACACCAACCTGGGATAGAAATTGGCAAGGCCTAAGAAGATATGGACCTCGGTGAGTGCGGTTGGGGCTGGCTAGTCACAGATGACTTGGATATTGGTTAGATCCACATGCACACCATGATGATCAATTATGTAGCCTAGGTACTAGACCCTCTCCATGTAGAAGGAGAATTTTTCCAAGTTGGCATATAGCTTGTGTTGTTGCAGGGAGTGAAAAACCTATTGAATATGATGCAAGTGTTCTGCCCAAGTATTTCTATAGATGAGGATGTCATCAAGATACACCACTACAAAAGAATTGGTGAAAGGTCTCAAAATATTGTCCATCATCCTCATGAAAGTTGCTGGAGAATTTTCCAAACAAAAGGGCATGACCAGCCATTCAAAAATACCTGCTTTTGACTTGAAGGTTTTCTTACATACATTTTTATGCTCTATTGGGACTTGGTGGTATCCATACTTCAGATCAATCATACTTAAGTATTTTCCCCCCTTGAGCTGATCAAGGACATCTTCGATTTGGGGAATTGGGTAATGGTTCCTGAATTTGATTTTATTTAGGGCCCAATAATCAATGTAGAGTTGCCAAGTCCTGTCTTTCTTCTGCACCAACACGATTGGGCTCCCACAAGCTGATTATATGGGATGGTTTTTTCCCTTGTGGAGAAGTTATTGGATATGTCACTTGATCTATACATTCTCTAATAGAGAGAAACGATAGACTGGACCATTAGGTAGCAGTGTGTCAGGGGTCAAATCGTTCGGATGCTTGAATTGATAGTGTAGAGGTTCCCTGGTAAGTGAGGAGAATATATATTTTTATTCTTGTACAACCTTATCCACTTTCTTCTGCTATGTCGAGAGGTCAGTCGTGAAGGCCTTGGATGTGGCTACAATATTTTTCTCACTCTATGAGCGAATCACAAAGAAGACAAACTTCTCAATCTAAGATTTTACCTTCCTACATTTCTTGGCAGAGATCAAGGAAAGAACACTAGGTGGGACTGCCTCGGGTATCCTGTACAATTTCTTGTCCAAAGTAATAATAACATTGCGAGGCCTAGACTCATATAAAACATGAAATTTCCATAAATAAGGTTGGCCCAAAATAACATCACACACTTCAAGAGGAGCAACATCACACAATACCTCAACTTTGAAGGTGTTGATGTTGTCCGACATGCAACATTATTGGCTGATGTGGAGATCGTTTCCTTGGAGGAGTCATCCAATGGTGTAGGTTTACGGGTGTGGTGTTGTCGGAAGGGCTAGATGCTTGATTACCTCTACTTAGATGAGATTATTTTGACTACCACTATCAACCATGAAGTGAAGCAGGGTTCCTTTCACCCAAATCTGTGAATGAAAGAGGCACTCGCCTTCCTCTGGCTCGCCTAGTCCACCGGGATGGATATTGGTGGTAGCAATGGTGCCACTGGGTTTTCTGTCAATGATCCATATCCTCCTTTCTGGCTCTGAATCAAAGTCAAAACCTTCATCTGATTCATAGGATTTCACCTCAGCCACCAACGTCTGTTTTGAGCGGTAGTCAACAGTGTTATTCTAGGGCTCTTATGGAAGTCACACCACTTCTCGGTATCTTCATTCATTTTTCTGGTGTCTTTATTTACTTGTGTCTTATACTGGCTATCATGAGGCTGTCCATATTTTATATATCCCTTGTTATGTAGGTTGGGGATGTCTTTTCCTTACTTTTGTTGTGAGGGTTCCCAGGCCCAAATTTATGCATCTTTCGTTTAATCTTCTGCTTGATTTTGACGGCATATCAATAGGTTGGGCCCAAGTAGGGTATGACCAGAAAATCCATTTCGACCTAGATGTATCTATGAATACCACCACGATACTTGAGCACCATATTTCACTCAGAATATTTGATACCCAACTTGGTGCGTAAGGTATGGAAGATATTTTTGAACTCTGGCACTGCTTGGTCTCTTTCATGCCACAGTGTGGTCCATTTTGTATACAAATCATCATAACATCCGATAGGGTAGTATTTCTCCTTAATAGCACCCTTGAAGGACTCCCAAGTGAACATGAATGTAAATAATGAGGGTTTCTCTATTTCATTTTTCTCACATAAAGTCTCCCACCAATCTTTGACTTGGGGAATGACTTTGAGGAGTGCAAAAGTAATCTTTTCTCTATTTGAAAAGTTATGGACAAAAAAATACCCTTCTAGAATATTCAACTATTTGTCTACAACATCTATGTCTATATTACCTTCAAATATAGGAATATCAAAGTTTATTTGTACTTTGAAGGGGGCGACGCCTCCGCTCGAGGAAGATGTGTCACCTATTGGTAGCTATCGAAGGATTTGTGCAAAACTATCCATTGTCTCATTCCTTTGATGCATGAGGGATTCCTCAAGAAACATTTTGAAAGGGTCTCCTATCCCATTGTATTTATTTTCTCCCACCATGAGAGGTCTCTTGGGGGTAAGAGAGATTTTTTCCTCAAGAGAAACAAGCTTGAGACCCAACTCTTTGTACCTTGAACTCATCGGTGACATGCATTAAGAACAACAAGGAGAAGACCACTTTGATGCCATTGATCCATATTTTATGAGCAAAACTAAATGAGTACAGATTATTATTATTCTTAACACATAAACACAAGGAACAATAACATATATACAATAAAAATGGCTTCTATTCAATAAGGAAATATGATGAAACTTGCTTGCTAGAATGGTGGCGTCTTATCTCTGAGAATCTATGTGACGGTTGCATTCATTCGCAAGAATATGGTTACAATGAGGATATCCAATCCTTTTTTACAATAAAAATGAATTCTAAAACTCTAGACATCCAAAAACCTAACCCTAGTGGATGAAGCGCTAAAAGTCATGTGGGCCCCGTTGGGGTAAGTTAATACATCAACTTCACAGGGTCGTAACTTTTGCATATGATCTCCATTTTAGGCACACGATAGCCCATTGGAAAGGTATATTTTAGGAATACACATGTTTCCATCACACTTTGGTTAAATCCTAAAGTGTATCTATGGAGAGCCCTAAAAATGTTGTTTAGGGCCTCAAAACAACCCCGGAAGTTTGGGACCTGAAAACTAGAAAAAAATCGCCAAACTGAAAAAATCCCAAAATGAGCCAGTTGGAACAGGTGGGAGGCCAACGAAATTGATATGGATCAGTAAAAGTGTGGACATATGCGGGCTTTAGTGAGGAAAAGCATAAACATCTGCGAATAGATAGTGTATACGGTCATGAAACTGTGAGGAAAATTTGTTCAAGATTGGGGATCTAAAACTCAGGTTAGCTATAGGTTAAAGGTATGTCTTCCTATGTGTTACAGTGTGTATTCTGAATAAATTAGGAACAAGTAGGTCTTATTGATTCATAATCATTTGATTTGGATAACTCTCTTATGAATCCTAGTATGAGGTATGTGTGGTTGTAGTATTGATGAGATTTCGATATTAGTAGCAGCAACAAAAGTATCAGAAATAACAACAATAATAGGTTATTAGTTACAACAACAAAGGTATCGATAGCTTGGTATACATTTATATTTCAGGGAGGTTGGATGGGGAAAGGAAAGGGGGATGTAGCCTCCTTCTGGTTGGAGCTAGTAAATTAGGGAGTTGGAGATTCCTTTAGGTTGTATCCTTCAAATAGGGGGTTGGAGCCTCCTTCTATTTGTATCTAGAGTAATAGGAAGTTGGTGCTTCCAATGAATGTACTATTTGATAAATAAGAAAATAATTATGTGGTTTTCTCTTTGATAAATAAGAAAAGAATTATGTGGTTTTCTCCCGCATTGGGTTTCCACGTAAAATTATGGTATATAATGTTTATTTGATGTTTATGCATTGAATTATGGTGTTGATGATATATTGAATGCTAATGATAAACTAGTGAACAGTATTGGAGGTTTTATATTGTCATTAAAATTACTAATTGTGCTCATGTTGATTCACCACACTCTCATTATTCCAACATATATTACACAATACATGCTTGCACACCACCTTATCCTTAGCCATATCTTGTAATTGCATGGTGAGATTTGCAAGTTGAGATTGTATATGTGTCATTCTTTTTTATGTCTCACCACTTCCTTGCATATCTTCTAGTCTCATCACAATCTCCATGGCCTCCACCTGAGTCGTCACTTTCTATAGGGTGAAATGGACACAAATGTGGGGTAGAATTCCTACAATAAAACACTCCCATTTTTGTAC
>ML781609.1:231034-242655 GCA_009831015.1 Picea engelmannii | reverse complement strand
TATATATATATATATTTATATATTTTGATTTTAATTTTATTAAAACTTCTTTCTAAAACATTATTATAGATCCAAAGAGTGCTTGAACCGTTAAAACATTGTCATTCAACTAGACTGCGAAAGGTTATTTTTCCATCAAAATCATGCAAAATTTGTCGGCAGACCCAGTATTTATTTGTGCTAATTTGGCAGATGATAAATCATATCACCGTATTCATTACTATAACAAGAACCCATCATTTCTTTCATAGAATTTAAGCTCACGGAACTTCTTGTCAGTTTTTTTTTTTTTATAGATAGATTTCTGTTTTGCTTGGAGAGGATACGAATATCTATACAAGTTCTGTGTGCCACAATTAGGATATTTCTTTGGAAGTAGGCTATTTATTTGGAAGTCCATTTAATTTAGGATGTTTAACTTAAGGCATGTTATATTGTGAAGTAGATTCATTAAGTTTTGAATTCTGAACATATTTCAAGACATACCGACTTGAAATTTTTTAGTTTTATGGTATTTTTTTTTTTATATTTGTTTTAAAATCTCTTTGTTTTGTTTGCAGGTTAAGCGTAGGGGAATGAGAGCTAGAGCTTGGAGCTGGGAACTTGGCCCATAGGCCTAGATTCATATTTAACCTAATGCATTTATTTAGGGTTTTACCACAACTAAGTAGGAGTGTTTATTTAAATTTATGATTGGGTAGGTAGGCCCTTGGTTCTAGATTTTGAACCAGGGCTCTGATACCATATGTAGTGGCCGTTTTTAATTTAACATCTAGTAATTCTACCAACAAGACAGTAATTTCTACTAGGTTTATGAAAGTTCAATAATTCCAAAATATTTTAACACTTACGCATGTAAATTTATCAATGAATAATAAATTTAATATCTAATTAAAAGAATGCATAAATTTGAAATAAATACCTGAACCTGATGCTATTAACCTCCATGTGTCCGTCACTTGCTTCCTTCCCGCTTCTGCAAAACACTACCCAAAAACGTTCCTCCCTGCCAACTAGGTAGCTCCCTAGCTCCAGGATATCAACGGATATCCTGGCCCTCCGTGCCCAAAACCCCCAACAACTCTGCTGCACTGTATCAATCCTACTCCATAACTTCACTTCTCTCTTCAAATCCAGAGCTCCCCCAAAATTCATTCCCCAACCTCCGTCGAATAATCTCCCGTCCAACTCCTTCCCTTCCTTATACCTCCTTCACAGACTCTCCCCCCCCATTTACTCCCTACCTAACCCATTTATTACTCTTATCCTTTCTCGTTAATGCTTTTATCTTCTCGGGATTCATAGGTTATCCCTTGTTGTATACGCAACCATTTTATATCATATACCATTAATCTATTAAATCCATTACGCAAGTTATTAAATGTAGTTTGTAGTTAAATTATTAATTAATTAATCACAATTATATCCTTTAATTAATTAATAACGAACTTAATTAATATCATTAAATAATATTTGTTTAATTAATACCTTGTTAACACAATTAATCCCCTAATTAGTTTTACTTTATAATTTCTTAAACATTTATCCAACTAGGGTTGTTACAAATGAATAAGATCAAACCTCCTACTTTTGAACGAGAGAACAAGAAGGATGAATATGTTGAAACATGGTTGTTAGGCATGAGGAAGCACTTCCAATTGCATAACTATTCTTCTCATGCAGAGGGAATAGTTTCCATCTATTCATTGGAAGGAAAGGCATCCATGTGGTGTGATCATCTTGTGCAAGTACAACACCTCAGAGAGAAAAATGTGACGTGGAAAGAATTCAAGAAGTATTTTAAGAAGAAATGCCTGACCAAGAGGTATTATGATAAAAAGAGGAAAGAGTTCTTTGAACTCAAGTTGGGAAACATGACCATTGACGAGTATAAAAGGATATTCATGGAACTGTTGAAGTATGTCTCCTTCATCAAAGATGAGACAGTTAAGATCCAGAGATATTTGAGTGGACTACCACCCTTCATTAGTGACAATATTCAGTATGATGATTCTAAAACTTTGGAAGAAACCATAAGAAGATATAAGTGCTTGTATGATCAGAAAAAAGGAAATCTTACCTTTGAGAAGGACTGGGAGGACAAGAAGAATTTTAACAGAGATCTAAGGAAGAAGGGGAGCAAGCCTCCATTCTTCAGAAATAATCCTCAGGGACAGCTAGCTTTTAGAGAGCCCAAGATGGTTGAGGCAGGTGGGAAAAGGCCAAGGAAACCATCGATGAAATGTTGGGGTTTTAAAGGAGATCATAAGTATAGGGATTGTCCTCGCAAAGATGAAAAACTGAGATCTTTCCATAATGTCCAGCAAGAAGAAACAATGGAGGACATGGTCAGAAGTGTACCAAGGATCTATGCAACCTTGGAAAACAAGAAAGTAGATTTTCAATCATGCATGATTGAAGTAGAAGGTATGATCAATAACCATGCCTTTAATATTTAAATTTATTCAGGGGATAGTCATAGCTATATAGATCCTAATTTAGTGAAAATATTTCAATTTCTAAGATCCAAGAATGAGAAATCTTGGCTGGTGCAACTGGCTACAAGAGCCAAGAGAAAGGTTCTTGAGTTGATTAATTCATGTCCATTGGGCATGAATGGGATGAATACCAAGGCAGATTTGAACATATTTCCTTTGGGTTCATATAACTTTCTAATTGGTATGGATTGTTTGGACCATCACCATACCATCTTAGATTTTCATAACAAGAAATTCACTTTCCTAGATGAGGAAGGAAACTCAAGAGAAGTCCAAGGAATTCCTAGGGCGGTCATTGTCCGAGCAATATCAACAATGAAGCCAAAGAAGTGTTATAGGAAGGGATTCCAAGTGTTTGTAACTCATATGGAGGAAACACCTAAGGATAGGGTGCCTGATCTAGAAGATCAAGTAGTCTTAAAAGAGTTTGAGAATGTGTTTAAGGAGATATCAGGACTACCCCCAAAGAGAGATATTGATTTCTCTATAAATTTGATGCCTAGAGCAACTCCAGTGTCAAAGAATCCCTACAAAATGAGTACTCCAGAGCTGAAGGAGTTGAAAATGTAGCTTGAAGAGCTATTGAAGAAGGGGTACATACGCCCAAGTGTGTCACCTTGGGGTGTTCCAGTGTTATTTTTGAAGAAGAAAGATGGGACCTTGCGATTGTGTATTGATTTTAGACAGTTAAATAAAGTAATTGTGAAGAAAAATTATCCTTTTCCAAGGATTGATGATCTCTTCGACCAGTTGAAGGATTCAAGGCTATTTTCAATGATTGATATTAGGTCAGGATGCCATCAGGTAAATATTAAAGAGAAAGACATGAACAAGACTTCCTTCAGAACAAGGTATGGTCACTCTGAGTTTACAGTGGTGGCATTTGGGTTATCAAATGCACCAGTTGTTTTCATGTGTTTGTTGAATGGTGTTTTCTGAGAGTACTTAGAGAATTTTGTCATTATCTTTTTGTATGACATCCTTGTATATTCCAAGATAGAAGAAGAACATGAGCCTCACTTAAGAATGGCGTTTCAAGTGTTAAGATAACACTAATTGTATTCCAAATTGAGCATGTGCTCATTTTATCAAAACCAAATTCATTATTTGGGGCATATCATATCCAAAGGAATAGTGGTGGATGCTGAAAAGATAGAGGACATTAGAAGATGACCAACACCCAAGAATGTGACAGAAGTCAGATCCTTGATGGGTCTAGCTAACTACTACAAAAGATTCATTGCAGGGTTTACAAGGATTGCTCACCCAATCACTTCCTTGCAAAGGAAAGGGGTGAAGTTTAAATGGACAATAGAATGTGAAAAGAGCTTCCAACAATTGAAGCACTTGTTAACCAGTGCTCCAATTATGATAATTATGGATCCTAATGAGAACTCCATGGTTTTCACAGATGCATGCAAAGAGGGATGTTGGCACAGGGAAAGACCCAGGGTTCAGCTCTAACAACACACCAACAAGCCCTAACTATTGGCCCTTTCAACAACACCTTTGAAGAAGATGCAGTCTCACTCGAAGTAGCTATATGGGGTTGCAGGACACAAGTGTCTAGAACTAGAGGAAATGCAGAGTGGGTTCACAACAACAACACACAATCACCTAGTTATTCTTTATTCTCCTTAAACTTACTGCCCAAGTTATATTTCAGATCTAACACAATATCACAATAGAAGAATATCCAATGACAGAGAACACAACATCAATCACACATAACACAAGATATACATGGTTCACCCTCTCCATAAGGTTACGTTCACAGAACTGTGTTTTATTATATATTAAGATGGAAGCATACAGTTCTTATCTATGCTCTTGGCTAGTAGATCTTGTCTTCTTCTCTCTCTCTCTCTCCCCTCCCTAAAAACCTAGATGCAGGGTTGATCTTCACACCCAGTTGAAGATCTTACAATACCAGAAGGCTCTCTCACTTAGCACTTCTCTCTCACACAGTAGTACTCACTCAATCATACAATAACAATGAGCCCTCAACCAACTTAACACCCACCCATCCCAGGTCCTTTAGACATTTATTTATACATTACAGTAGCTCTTGGACACCCTTAGGTCGAAGCCTAAGTGTCCAAACCCTAGATACCAAAACTCTAGGTGTCTAAAACCCTAGGTCAAATTGACCTGCGTTTTCATGGCTTTGCCAGCCTATCTTTCCTTCCTTCATGCACGGTGCTTCAAAGCATCTGTTGAAAGATTCTTTCACTTGTTGAGTTGTCCACGATCCCTCTTCCTTGTTGATTTGTCATCCTCGATATCCTCATCCAATGACTTTCTTTCTCTTACTTCGCTTCGTATTTTCTTCTCTTTTGCTCACTTCGACCCAGTATCAGTCACTATTTCTTCCACACAGTTTGCATTTTGTCTTTTCTCCCTTAATCTTCACTTTCTTCCATAACCAAGGGCCAACAGGCCCCCAACACTCACATGTAACTCGTCCTGAGGTGCGTCAGGTCTGAATTATCTGTTTCATTTCAACTTCAGATTACGCAGGGAAGCCTGTTCTTTCTTCTCTGTCCCTCCCTTCTATGTGTAGACTGTCTTTTCTGTGTCTGGTACCTAGTTTCAACTACACCTAGTACCTAGACCCTTTTCCTTTTTCTTTTACTGAGAGCTGTGAGGCGACTAGTTGTCATAATACAATTTCAATTAGCTTTCGTTCACCAAACCTTCCTTCCATTCTCCAGTTAAAGTCTTCAACTACGCAGCTCCTCCTTCTATAACATAGGAAATATCATATGGCCCAGGACAATGCATCCTGAACTTCCCTGAATGCCTCATGAACTTATTGTCATATAACAATACCAGATCTCCTTTCTTGAAGGCTTTCTTCTTGATGTGCCTGTCATGGTAGGCCTTTTCTCTTTCTTTTTGAACCTGCTGGTGAAATCCTGCAATAAATTTGTCTTCTTCCAATTAGACCAACTACGTAAGACTCTCTTGCACATCACTAGTGTCATCCATATCTATAAAGGATGCAACTCTCAGACTAGGAACGAAATATTCCATGGGTACAACTGTTTCTATACCATAGACCAATTTAAAGGGAGTTTGCATGGTTAATTTCTTGGAAGTGGTTCTATAGGCCCATAATATTGTTGGTACTCTCAAATCCCAGTCATCCCTTTTCACGCTGCATATCTTCATCAACGTTGTCTCCAAGATCTTATTGAATGCTTCAACTTCCCCATTTTCTTGTGGATGATAGGGCATGCTCTTCTGATGGTGAACCTCAAATTCTTGAGTCAAGGCTTCAATAGTCTTTTTAATAAAATGTGTGCCTTCATTGCTCATAAGGATTTTGGGGCATCCAAACTTGGTTATGATATCATCAAATATGAAACGCATAGTTGTAGTTTCACTACAGTCCTTAACTTCTCTTGCTTCTACCCATCTGGTCAAATACTCTATCGTAGTGATTATGTATCTATATTCTGTGCACTTTCTTGGTGGGTTGATAGGTCCCACAAAGTCAATGGTCCATTTCTCAAATGCCTGTAGGTTCAACTATGGTGCTAAAGGCATCTCATATCTTCTAGACAACTTCCCAACTCTTTGGCATACATCACAGACCTTATAGTATTCCTTAGCATCTTTGTGTAGAGTAGGCCACCAAAGGCCAACCCTAAGAATATTATGTGTTGTTTATTTCTCTACGTAGTTTCCTCCTATGATGCCTTCATGTGCTTCTACGAGGATCAATGGTCTCTCTACTTCCATAACACACCTCCTCAATATCTCATCAAGTCCCATCTTGTATAGCTATCCAGCTATAAGTGAAAAATATACAGTGCGTACTACCTATTGTTTATTCTGAATAATTGTATAGTCACTAGGTGCCAGTACTGTTGTGAGGAATTGCACTATCTCCGCGAAGTGATCATCAACCTTCCTGAGGGACAAAAATTGTGCATCTGGCAGTGTATCCTCCAAACTAGTAGGCTCTTCTCCATGTTCCAATGATCTAAATTTTATGAGTAGAACGAAATGAATACAGATTATTAACAGGTTCTTAACACAAAACAACAGAGATACAGTAAAAATGGTTTTCTATTCAATAACGAAATAAGTTGAAACTGTAAAATGCAACGGAAACAAGCTTGTTGGAATGGTGGTGGCTTATCTCTGAGAAGAGATGTGATGGCAACGCGCATTTGCAATAAGAAGGTTACAATGAGGCTCTAAATTCCTTTTTACAATAAGAAATAATGAAAAAGAACCTAGACATCCAAAAACCTAACCCTAGGAGATGAATCGCCAAAAGTCATGTGGGCCCCGTTTGGGTAAGTTAGTACATCAACTTCTCGGGGTCGTAACTTTTGCATAGGATCTCCATTTTAGGAATGTGATAGCCTGTTGGAAAGGTATCATCGAGGATATTCATTTTGGGGGCTCAATCATTCCTTTAGATATCATTGAGGAGATTGATCCAAAAAAACCTTCATTTAGTTCCTCAAAATGGCCCCGGAAGTTAAAACTGCTAAAAATAGTAAATTGCCAAAATTGTCAAAAAACTGTTTTGAGCCAGTTGGAAAAGGTGGGTGGCCATCGATATCCATCTGGATCAATTCTACCGCCTTAGGAAGAAATTTTCTCCATTGCGTTGAGTTCCCCCATTAGATGAGGAATTTTCTACTGAATTTGGCCCCGGGTGAGCCACTTGCCTTGATGAAGGAGTTGCCCTGCTTTTATGACTCGATAAAGCTGGATCCTTTGTTGTCGAGTGCCCTTGATCTGTCTGTCCACAATATGATCATTGGATTTCTATTGTATGCAGTCGAGGCTGAGCTCTGTTGGTGTTAGCTATTCTTCTACTTTTGAGGTGTCCAATAATGGTGGGAAATAAGGGCAAAGGAGATCCACGTTGAACACTGGGTGTAGGCCAAGGAAAGGAAGAATATTGAGCTCAAAAGAATTATCCCCCATGGCCTTGGTGATAGTGTACGACCCATAACAGAGTGGGTGAAGCTTCCGATGGGGTCCTGCAAGGCGTTCTTTCTGCATGTGCAACCAAACTTTATCGCCCACCTGAAAATTTTGTGGCACCCTATGTTGATCATGGCGCTATTTGTACTTGTCAATGGACTTCTGTAGGATATCCTGAACTTGTTGGTGGATGTGCTCGATCCGCTCAATGAGCCAGGTGACTTTGTCAGCTTAAGTTGGAGTAGGAGATGAGTCGGTCGAGGTGACCGCAAGGGGAAGTACAACATCTATGGGACCCAATGGTTGGAATCCCAACCCCACTTGAAAGGGGTTGTGGTTGGTTGAGCTATGAAGGGATCGGTTGTAGCTATGTTGGACATAGGGAAGGCTCTCATCCCATGTGTGAGGGTGCTTTGAATTATACATGTGAAGGATATGCACAATCATTCGATTTACAACCTTGGTTTGGCCATCTGTTTGGGGGTGGAAGGCCGTGGATTTGGTGAGCTTGGTGTCCAGCAGTGACCAGAGGCTAGACCAGAATGTGCTGATAAATCAACTATCTTGATTTGAGAAAATGGTTTGTGGGATTCCAAAATTTAGCTAGACTCGTTCAAAGAATAGCTTGGCAGTGGCCTCTACTGTGATGCTCTTCTTGCAGGCAACCAGAATCACCATCTTAGAAAAGCGATCAACAACCACAAAACCACATTCATTTCCCCACTTTGTGGATGGGAGGCACGACATGTAGTCCATTAAGATGGATTCCCATGGCCTGTCAGGAGTAGGAATAAGGGTGTACAAGCCCTGTTTCTTAGTGGTCGGTTTGGCAATAATGCAGGCAGTGCAAGACCTGATATACTTGCTGATTTCCTGTTGAAGTTTCGACCAGTAGAAATTTTTCTATAGCATCGCCACTATCTTTTTGACGCCGAAGTGTCCTTGCAACTGACCGCAGTGGGCTTCCATGATCATATTCACTCACGCACTTGATGGAACAAATATATGGTCCAGACGACACAAAAACCCATCCTGAAGATGGAAATTATCGACAACTACATTGTCACCCAACATTTGGTAGGTGGTGATGAAGTTAGGGTCTGTCTCATAGCATTGGGGCCATCCAGATGTCTCATGGCCACAAGAGTCTAGCACTATGGTGAGTGTTGCGACTGGAGGTTTGTTGAGGCAATCAACAACGCGATTGGTGCTTCCTATTTTATACTTGATGTTGAGGTGGAATTGCTGCAAGTATGTGGACCACTTTTGATGGCAGTCATTTTGCAATTTTCCCTATGTCTGCATGAACTGCAGTGTCTTATGATCAGTGTGGATGGTTGTCTCCTTCCCAAGAATGTAATTTCTCCACCAAAGGCATGCTTGCATAATGGAGTACATTTATTTGTCGTAAGTAGGGTACTTACAGATAGTATCTAACACTGTCTCACTATGATAGGCCACGGGGTGGCCATGCTGAGTGAGAACGACACCCACAACATAGTTGGAAGCATCTGTCTCAATCTCAAAGGGATGTTGCAGGTTTGGTAGTGAAAGTACTGAGGCTGAGCATAAGCACTACTTCAAATCATCGAACACTTGTTTTTGGACCGACCCTACGCAAATTTTGCCTTACCAACACCCCTATTTATTTGGTTGAGGGCCCATGCAATATGGGAGAAACCCAACATGAACTTGTGGTAGAAATTGGAAAGGCCCAATAAGATTTGAAGCTTAGTGAGTGTTGGGGCTGGCCAGTCACGGATGACTTGGATCTTGGCTGGATCCACATGTATGCCATGTTGATCAATGATGTAGCCCAGGTAATGGGCCCTGTCCATGCCGAAGGATCATTTTTCCAAGTTGGTGTATAGCTTGTGCCGCCGCAAAGTGTGCAGAACCTGTTGAATATGATGCAAGTGTTCGGCCCAAGTTTTTTTGTAAATTAGAATGTCATCCAGATACACCACTACAAAAGTATTGGTGAATGGTCGCAGGATATCGTCCATCATCCTCATGAAAGTGGCTAGAGAATTTGTGAAACCAAAGGGCATGACCAACCATTCAAAAAATCCTTCCTTTGACTTAAAGGCAGTCTTCCATACATATATCTATTCTATCAAGACCTGGTGGTAGCCAGAATTCAGATCAATCTTACTGAAGTATTTGACCCCCATGAGTTGATCAAGGAGGTCATCGATTCGGGGAATCGGGTATCATTTTCTGACTGTGATTATATTCAGAGACTAGTAATCAATACAGAGTCACCAGGTTCCATCTTTGTTTTGTACCAACACGATTGGGCTCTCGCAAGGTGATGAGTTGGGGCGGATGTGCCCCTTGTGGAGAAGTTCTTGGATCTGTCTCTTTATCTCCTCATTCTCTAACAAAGAGAGACGATAGATTGGCCCATTGGGTAGTGGTATGTCGGGGGTCAAATCATTGGGGTGATTAACCTAGCAGTGCAAAGGTACCCCTGTAGGTGAGGAGAAGATATCTGAGTATTCTTCCATGAACTTATCTACTTGCTTCTGCTATGTGGAGAGGTCAGTCGTAGAGACCCTGGATGTGGTTGTGATATTTCTCTTATTCTAAGAGCGAATCATGAAGAAGACAAACTTCCCCGTCTGAGAGATGACCTTCCTACATTGCTTAGCAGAGATCAAGAAAATAACACTAGGTGGGACTACCTCGGGTATCCTGTACAATTTCCTGTTCAAAGTAATAATAACACTATGAGGCCTAGACTCATATAAAACATGACATTTCCATAAATAAGGTTGGCCCAAAATAACATCACAAACTTCGAGAGGAGAAACATCACACAATACCTCATCTTTGAAGGGCTTGATGTCATACGATAGTCGACACTATTGGCTGACGCAGAGATCGCCTCCTTGGTGGAGCCATCCAATGGTGTAGGGTTGTGGGTGCAGTGTTGTTCACAGAGCCAGTTGCTTGATGAACTCTGTTGAGATGAGGTTCTTCTGGCTACCATTATCAATGATGAAGTGAAGTGGGGTGCCTTTTACCCACATCTATGAATGGAAGAGATGGTCTCCTTCTTCTGTCTTGTCTGGTTCACCAAGTTGGAGCTTGGTGGTAGCAACAATGGCACTGGGTTCCGCGTCAATGATCCATCTTCCCCTTTCTAGTTCTGGCTTAGAGTCAAAATACACATCCAATTCAGAGGCTTTCACTTTGGCCACCAGCGATTGCTTTGAGAGGCATTTGTTGGTCACTATAATTGCTTAATTAATTTAAACAACCAAGTGCTACATAAATTGTCAACCCAGGGAAGTCTGTTTATTTCAAAGGTAACCATGCACTATATATGCTCAATTCCAAAAGAAACCTAGAGTTGTAGTAAAGGAAACTATATTAATCACACTTTCCTTGAATGAACTGAAGTTCTGACTTGAATTACAAGAAAGGAACCTACCTATTGCAGAGCTTAAAGAGATGATTAATCTAAAGAATCCTGGATTACATTAAAATAACAACTGCAACAGGAAAGAACAACTATTCTGTAACCAGAGAACAAGACCCTATTCCCAAGCAGGAACTCCAAAACCTTGTCTCTGATTAACACACTTTCATGAAAACATTAATGCATTAAAGGCTAACTATATCTAATAGAGAACATGACCCTTAATCCCTTCCTTTAAGCAGGAACCTTCAGCACCAGTCTCTGATTAGCACACTCATGAAAATAATTGAAGGCTAACTACTTCTAACAGAGAACAGGACCCTTAATCCCTTCCTTTAAGTAGGAACCTTTAGCACCAGTCTCTGATTAGCACACTCATGAAAATAATTGAAGGCTAACTACTTCTAACAGAGAACAGGACCCTCAATCCCTTCCTTTAAGAAGGAACCTTTAGCACCAGTCTCTGATTACCAAACTTCTTTAAATTCATCACACAGGATTGCCAACTAAAATGATTATCAATTATCCAAGCATTAACCACATGAAAACAATGTAACGTTCGGTAAGACAGAGTTCAGTAGTGTTTCAGCAAAGCAGAATTCATGTTAAGAACCAAACATCAATATAGCATAGAAAAACTTCAGGAAAGGTACTCAACGCCTTGAAAAAGAGATAATTTCAGATAATAAGCCTCTTCGAGGGGGCAACCTCCTTTTACCCCACTTAAATGTTCAAGTCCAAGA